>BPTQ01000008.1:87007241-87250815 GCA_019973895.1 Chrysanthemum seticuspe
AGATTGCTAGCTGTTTGCCTGCTCGCTTTTGTTTTATTGTTTTATGTTTCGTTATATCCGTTCACTGGGCTTTGTAAGCTCAGCCGCACTTTTCTTTTCCTGTGGCAGGTATTTAGCATTCAAGATGAGCTTGTGGGATAGCTGATCTGGGTTGAGAGAAAGACTTTACCATAGAGATCTTAGATTTATTTTGAAGTTTTAGTTACTTATGTTTCTTTTGGATATTTTGTAAAGGTTTTACACCATTGTTTAGTTATTAAAGTTCTGATATGAAACCGTATTGTGATATCTTTACCCTTGTCGGGTCGGGGTGTTACAATTTATGGTATCAGAGCTCTAGGTTTTAGGACCCTTAGAGCTTAGGCTATGACCTGTGAGAAGTGGGTAGACATTAGGTTTCCGTCTGTTCAGAAATTTTTTTCGATTCCTTTTGATGGTCGTTCAGATTTGACTTCGATATCCTTTTGCCTTCACTGAATTGGCCCTCCTTTGTTCGCATCGAATTTTGTTATTTTGTTTTCGCTCGTCCGTTTGTCGATCGTTAGATGGAGACTACCCGTGGAGCCGAAGAAGATGGTGCCGACCCTGTGTTGCTGCGACGGTTCCTGTGCTGGAGAGGTTCGTGAAGCAGAAGCCACACTCGACTGCCGTGCTGTTGGAGACATCAGGATGCTGTTGGAGGAAGTTGGATGGACCAACCAAAGGCGCAAGAGACGAAGACAAGATTCAACCGGTGGCTGAGAAGATTCATCTACTTCATATGATTTGGGCGCGACTTATGTCACTCTGATTCGTTTGTCATGCGTTTCAAGACGATTTGATATTCTGATAAGTGATTCTGATCTGTATTGCTTTTCTCTGATTTGTTTGGAACTCGGTGTAAATCGTGAAGTTTTATCGTTTAGCATTCTGGTATATCCCAGCTTTTCTTTCTGGATCGTTAGTAATAAGTCATGAAGAAGAATACGAGGTGGATTTGGATTTGGAGTCTACGGCTACTAGTAGGTTTAATCCGACACAAGAATAGGAATTTGCGCTTCTGATTAGTTGTCCTCCTTATGAGAATTTTCTGACGTTTGATTTTGAGCTAGGCCTTTTTGTTTTTCATTTGACGTTTGAATCTGGGATTTCTAAGTTTTGTTTTGGAAGATTATCGTAAGACGATTCCGCGAATTTTGTTTGATTAATGGAAATAAAACAAATTTTGGAGGTATAATTTCTGTCTGATGTTGTTTCTTTCTAATAGATTCGTTAAGTTTCCGTTAGTCCTCATAAGTTTCGTCTACTATTCGTTTTCTTGGTGATGTTGTTTTATTACCGCTTGTATGAAGTATGGCCATCATGATGGTATACTCATGTGGATCTGGGTTGTTATTATATGTTACTTGCTATCTGTGTGTTATCCGTATGTGGTGTGTTTTGTTATGATATTAGTTATGTGTTTTGTCATGACCCGAGACCGAATATTATGACAATAAGAACTTGTTATGTGATGCAAGTATTATGACGCCTGATCAACGTAATAATACCGAGATCACATAATCTGAACTTATTGAAGGTATACGACGTCTGGGAAATGCCTTTGATTGATGTGTGTATAGGTTTGACTTATATCTGTTATTTGGCGCTCCTCATGTTCGTTTGAATTCCGTACCTATTTGTGAGATGTTCGTCGATATCTGTTTCGTATAAGTTTTGTGTGTTTGGGATCCGAAGTTGTTATGATGTGCGTGACCCTCTAGATTGCTATGACTATCTTAACCTTATATGTCTTCCCATATTTCTGCGACTATTGAGGCCGATAGGATTTATTTCTGTCTATGCATATGATGTCCTCATCATTAGATATCTGAATAAGTCAGAATTTGTCGTTTGATTTTCTGCGTCTCATCTGTTCTCCGCCATTATTCTAATGAGTATATAATTATCTATTATAAGTATTTGACTATTTATTTGATTTCTGAATACGTATGAGATTGAATATTCTGATAAGAAATTCATTTATTCCAAGATAAGATTAATGTTCGATATATTCTTAGAAATTCTGAAATCCGATTCGTTCTCTGTTCTGTTCTGCCTTGTCCAATTTCGAGGACGAAATTTTCTTTTAGAGGGGAAGAATTGTAATACCTGAATTTCTAAAATTCACAAAAAGACCAAAATACCCCTACAATTGAAAGTATGAAAAATTAATTCAAAAGAATACCAAGTAAGCTATGTAAATTCAGAGAATTTTAAGAAATATCCCACATGATCTAAATAATTATTAAACACTTTGTAAATGTAATTTTTATAGTTTATGATTTTATAAAAATTAGTTTTGTATTTTTATAATTACCGAAAATATTTAATTAACTTTATAAAAGAAATAAAACTAAATTAAAGCCCAATATAAGTTATATTATTAAAAGACCATTTAATCTAAGTCCAATACATATTAAAGCCCACAAGAAAAATAATAGCTCAAGTATATATACAAATATTCGGCCTACATAATCCCTAAATACCGATTAATCACTAAACCGACTCCAAAACCCTTCACAAGTCGACTTCCAGTTTCCAGAGGTTGGGACCATTTTTCTTGGACGAGATTTAAGGTTTAGAAGGTGGGAAAAATAGTGGTTGAGTTCCAGAATTGCTGTGGTAATCGTTGGGAGTTTTCGAGTGGATTAGGGTTTCGGCGAGAAGGAGGTTTTTGTGTTTTCTTGTTCTATCGATTCAAGCTCTTCAAGGGTATGTTCCTAATGATGAATTCAGTCCTATAAGTCGTATATAACATATAAAAATTAGCCATGCATGATTTATATGTCGTATGAAATTATTTGGAATCCAAAACCCTAAAAAGCGTATATAACTAACAAATGAGCTTATAATATTTTTAGAGATCATGAATCTATTTTTACAGAAGTTGTTACATGTTATAAGACCTGAGTAAAATACATGTTTATGAATTTGAAGCTTGTGTGATTTGTTTTGGGTTTTTCTTGATTCGAAACGCATAAAAAGGAAAGGTTTTAAAAGGGGCGATTAGGGTTTTGTATAAACTAGGGTTTCCTTATAATCATGGAAGGTAATTAATGAAGTGGTAATGATGAGCTAATGATTGGTGTAACTTAGGTTTAGGGCTTGCTTTTGAATTTTGTCCTAATCGGATTTATATAAAAGTTTGGGTTGGTTTTGTAAATATTGAAACTTAAAGGTTATTTTTATAAACAGTAAAATGGAGGTACTAAACGTATAAAAATAAGTGTGGGGGTTAAACGTGTGATTTTGGATATTTAGAAGGCTATTCGAATTTTATTAAACTAAAAGAGTATGTTTTGTAAATTCTAAAACCTTTGGGCTAAAAGTGTAAAATATGAAAATAGAAGGTTAGATCGTATAATTAAAGATGTTAAAGGTGCAACATGTAATTTTGGGTAACTATGGGTAAGCATGTGTAAATGAATTTCGTAAGGACATGCGTGAGTTTGAGTTAATTTCCGTTTGGGTTTCGTATCGTTCTAGGTCAAAGTGAGAATCGTTAAAAGAAGTAACATGTGAATTAAATGCGTATTAAGTGGTATTAAAGGTATGGAAACCCTAGAACTTAAATAGAAAGTTGATTAAAGGTTAAAGGTTAATTGTGTAATTTCGTTATTTCATGTGAGTCATAAATTATGTAAACTACTTTGAAAGAGAGTCTTAAAATCCGTCTTTGATATTTGAAAACCCTATGCTATGAATAATGATCATATAAGCTCTTAAATAAGATGATTATCATATTAAACCCATACGTTTGGCTAATTAATAATCTGACAACCCTAAAAGTATTAATGAGGTTAATCCGTTATACTAATAAGTATTAAATAATCATAATCTGTGTAGATTCGTTGAAGGAGACGCGACATTACATCTTCGTATTCGTTCATTCGTTTGCTTTCCTTTCAATTGCTTTAAGGTACGGATATTCTGTCTTACTTTAAGACACTTGTGTTATCGTTCAGATATTCTGACCTTTTCAGTAAAGGTCCCTCATGTTTTTCCTTCTTCGTCATATCTCTCATGCTTATTAGGATTCCCAATGCCATTGCTATGAACCTTTTTCTGAATGTTTGGCCTGTTATTTATCTGAATGGATGTTCTAGTGAACTATGCTATATCTGATGTGAACTTATGTTAGGAAGACTTTGATATATACATTTGATGAACCCTGCTATATTTGATTATGAACTTATGATTATGAACCTCTGGTTATGAACTTTTGTTTATGAACATATGATATGCCACTATGATATGAACTTATGATTTCTGATTATCTGAATATGAACCTTATGATATGAACTATCTGATATGATTCTGTGACCTTGTGTTGAATATGATCTGTGCTATATCTGAAATCTGTTTGACTTAAGTTGGTTGACTATAACCAAATATTTAACTAGTCATGGGGGTTCCATGTCCGTATCAGTGATGCACCTCTGATATGACTCTAGGGCAGTAGAGTGATGTTCTGCCACGTCTCTGGATGGTGAAGCATATTTTTGAATATGTAGGAAGGGGCGTATGGATGCATCCTAGATCTGATCTGTTATCCGATATGTTATCTGGTGAATGATGTCGTGTGCAATACGCGTCTTCACAAAATTCTGGGAGCTAGCTACTCCATATATGTACATTTATTTTCTGAAGTTACTTTTGAAGAAGAATGATATTTTACTATGACATGTTTGTGAATGTGCCTATGATGTATTTGTTTAAGTGATCATTAGTTGCCATGATAGAATAGGATTAATATGTTTTAACATGATTCGTATATCTGATTTTATGATTTGTTATTGTTACGTGAATGCGTTGATCTGCGAGATGAATGTGCTAGTATATGATTGAGTGTTTTGAAGGTTAATTATCTGTCTGTATATGTGACCTGCCATATTAAAACTCTGCTAAGGATAAGATTTGATATGAGAACTGGTTTAGCTATTATTGTCTGTCATTTCCGCTGCTATAATATTGAATTAAGTGCTTTAAATGTTGATTAGTTGATTTGTATGAATGCCATGTTTATTTTCTGGAACAGTTTCTGTTAGTTTTAGACCTTCCGTTTGGCTTATACGTAATATGTTATTCTTGATATGCTAAGTGTTTGGTTGTTCTGATGTGTTTGTTTCTGTGTCTTTGATGTGCTATATGATGTCTAAACTGTTATGTGGTTGTTTGGATTTCTGTATATTTGTGCTTCCGCAGAATTCTAAAAGATCCTTCGTCATTATTTCATTTTTATTTTTGTTATTCGTATATTTCTTTGTTTAGCTTTTGTTTCGTTATATCCGTTCACTGGGCTTTGTAAGCTCAGCCGCACTTTTCTTTTCCTGTGGCAGGTATTTAGCATTCAAGATGAGCTTGTGGGATAGCTGATCTGGGTTGAGAGAAAGACTTTACCATAGAGATCTTAGATTTATTTTGAAGTTTTAGTTACTTATGTTTCTTTTGGATATTTTGTAAAGGTTTTACACCATTGTTTAGTTATTAAAGTTCTGATATGAAACCGTATTGTGATATCTTTACCCTTGTCGGGTCGGGGTGTTACAAATTTGGACCGGGAAATATTTTCGTAAGCTCTTACGTGCTAGGTTAAGGTTAGAAACCCAAGCGTTGTTATGAATTGTTACATCCTGGCTCAAGATGGTGCGAGTGTTACAAATAGATCTATTAGGAATGGCCACCCCGTCTGACCTACATGGCTCATGTGGGGGACGTATAACATATTGATTGTTTGTGTGCTTGCTAGCGTTGGTTTCATGACTTAGCCTGCGTAATAGTTAAGCTTGAGTGACACTATATTCGTGGTAGTGTTTGGTTTTTGATATGGTCCAAGTGGTTGTTTATGAGCTATTTTGTGGATAAATGTTTTGATACTGTAATTTAGGCAGGGTATGCCTTGGTAGAATTTGACTTGTTATTGAGAATTGATTTGTACTTGAAAACCTTGTGGTCCACCTTACTATTTTGCTTAAAGGTAAACTTTGTTTTTGCGACATTGTGGGCGCCAAAATGATCGAAAGGCTCTTTTGAACCCGCTATACTTTTATGCAAACCTATAAACTCACCGACCTCGTGTTGACACTTTTAGCATGTATTTTCAGGTATTGAGGCAATAGTTTACTTTTGGAGGCGCTTGGGCAATGGCATGGCATGGTCATAGACGACTCTGATATTTGTACTTGGGGACCGCTTACTTATTATGGGCCTGTTTTTCGCATCAAATTTTATTGTAAACTTGGTTTTATACAGAATAAATGAGTTTTCTTAAGAAAAACCTGTTGTTCTATGCTTATGTTGTGATACCAATTAGTAGCACCCATGATACGTATGCTTCCGCTAAAACCCGATTTTTGGGGGTGTTACAGTTTAATCCCCAAATCTTAAAACTTTTATTATTTTTCGTTTATAACCCATAAACTTTTTTTTAACACAAAACGATATGTCGCTATAAAATCCCCGTTGCTATGCACGGGTACTCGTCTATATTTTGAACGTACGCACAACACTTACGATAATATGCATATCGTTAATTGTCTGCCGCTAGGCGCGAGTACTCACCTAGTATAATAAGGGTCCGTTTGGTTTGTAGGTGGGTTTAGGATTAAGATTTGGATTTGGATTTAGATTTGGATTAAGAGAGAGAAAATAATTATTTTATAATTTGATATATAATTTTATATTTAACAAATTAGTATGTAAATATAATGTAAAGAGATATACACTCACAAAATAGATGTGGGGCCCAATGATTGGATTAAGAGAGAGAAAACCTACCTAATTTGTGAGGCTTTGTAAAATGTGGGGCCATTGGTAACCATGCCAAATTTACAAACCCAAATTGCAAAACAAACATGGTATTAAGGGCCCGTTTGGTTTATATATGGGTTTAGGATTAGAATTTTGAATTGGATTTGAATTTGGTTTAGGATTTGGATTTGAGATAAGAAATAATATAATATTTTAATTTAAATTTATTATTTAAATAATTACATTTGCATCAACTGTTTTTAAATATTATTTGATTGAGTATTATATTGTTTTTAATTTAAAAACTAGGAGAGAGATAAAAAGATGAAAAAATGAGGCCCACATTCCACTCAATGCCCTCCTTACCTCAAAGGTTTTGAGAAATGTACTTTTTTTGGTTCTCATAGCCAATTTAAAAACCCATGCTGCTAAACAAACGACATTTTACACTTTTGCTTTCAAAACCTATGGTCAAACCCATAAAACAAACGGACCCTAAGCATTTAATCCCAAATCCAAAAGACACGGGTACATACCAAACGGACCCTAAGAAGTAAGATACAGAGATAGAGTCAACGAAGTTGCCCCACAATGTCAGTGATACCAACCCAATACTACCTATGGTGGTCGCATTTGAAACACTGCACAATTTTTAAATTTTATCTCTTAAAAACATCAACCAAACACTTGATTCTTCTTTTAAAACTCAAACCCCAATCCAAACCTCCAAACCAAACGGGCCCTTAGTAATTGTTGTGTATTGATCCATATTATCAATCCTTAAAACCCGTGTGACAAATCTGAAATTTCAAAACTTAAAGGACCATTTCGTATCTTCTTCACATACCGACTATCAAATCAAAATTTATAGGCATAATTTCATGTATATCCTTGTAAATTTCAAAAATTACATATATATCGTTTTTACTAGTTTTTTATGCATAAAATACAATGCTTTTAAATTTTAATGTATCAAAAGAATATATATGTAATTTTTAAATTTTGCAAGGATATATATATATATATATATATATATATATATATATATATATATATATATATATATATATATATATATATATATATATATATATATATATATATGTAAGGGGTGAAGTTAAAATAAAAAGACAAATATCCGTAAAAAGAATAAAAAGATTTTTTTTTCAAAAAAAGTTCACGAAAAATTCCCAAAAAATCCCACAAGTTCGGGTATGTTGGTGCATAAAACTTTTGTGAAAACATTTTTTATAATTTTGAGTTTTGATACGTTTTTTTTAATGCACAAAAAACGAATTTTGATGCGCAAAAAAATTTTGATGCACAAAATTTTTAACTTGTTTTAGTTTGATGCGCAATGTTATTTTGATGAAAAAAGTCAAAAGAAGTTGGGTGCAAAAACCAATTTTTGATGCACAAAAAAAAGATTTAATGCGCAAACGTATATTTTCATAATTTTTTTCGGAAAAAAATATCCACATTTAGAAAAAAGTTTTTCACAACTTTTTCATGCACCATCATACCCGATATTGTGGGATTTTTTGAGAATTTTTCGTGAACTTTTTTTGAAAAAAAAAATCTTTTTATCTTTTTACGGATATTTGTCTTTTTATTTGATCTTTATCCTATATGTAAGTGCCCCAAATTTATAAATAAAAACTCGTAATCACAATAACCAAACACTCACCGGAAACAATCATCCTCTTCGTCACCGCTCAAATCACACACTATTATTCGTAAGTCTACTTTCTTTTAATTTCAATTTTATTTATTAATACAGTTTATTCAATACATAACAAACCCTAACCCTAGGTATTTTCAATTCAATATGTTAGTTTATATCTTTGTTATTGATTTACTTCTATTTGCTTATTGGCAGTTTATACTTTTGGGTGGTGTTTGTTTGTTTGGATTATGAGCTTATTTGTCGGGCTTATGAGCTTTTATTAAAGATTTTTAAATATCCGATATGTTTTTTTTAATGGGTTATCATATTGAGCTTATGACTTAAAATAAGTCATAAGGTTAAGTCATAAGCCCTTAAAAATGAGCTTATTGGATTTTTTTTTAATCTTTAATAAAGTTCTGAAGCTCGACAAATAAGCTCGTAATCCAAACAAACAAACACCCCCACAAAGTGTAAATTGCGAATAAGTAGTAAAATACTAGAATCGCGATATTTGGTAATACTAAATTTATTAAAAGGTGTTGCCACATCAGCGTGACACAAAACTCACATTTACCTTGATTGGTGTGAAAATTGGACCCACTAAAACACACATAGTATAACGTTACTCCACGCGGAATGGTAACACACCCGATGTCACACCGGAAAAACGTTGCCCTACCCAATGCTTTACTAAAACACACATAGCATAACGTTACTCCACGCGGAATGGTAACACACACGATGTCACACCGGAAAAACGTTGCCCTACCCAATGCTTTACTAAAACACACATAGCATAACGTTACTCCACGCGGAATGGTAACACACACGATGTCACACCGGAAAAACGTTGCCCTACCCAATGCTTTAAGAGACGTAGTGACTAGTGAATAACATAGATTATGTTTTTTGCATGAGTCTTCCGGTTTGGTGATTCGGATTCTGTTTTATTGCATTTAGCTTTTTTAAACAAAAGCTGATTCGAGTTATTACTGTGGACAGTGTGTTGAAGAATTTGCAGGAGCTGAGTTTGGTTCTGATATCTGAACATAATGGTATGTATGCTTTCCTTGAAATGTCCTTGTTATATTAGCGATTGTGTTATCAACATATTGTCTTCTAAGAGGTTTTTGGCAAGGTTGTCAAACATTGAGATCCTACTAAAATGTCGTCGTTTCTTTCACATGGTCTCATTTGCACATTCCTAACGAGGAAAAGGAAATTTACTTCTTAAAGTTCACAATGTTTAGTATATTTTGAGATGAAACAAGTTGCTCATCTTTTGAATTTGTAAGTAATTAAGTTTGTTGACATGAAGGTTGTCGAGCTTTATTTTCGAGATAAATGAACTTAACATGATACTATGCTCTGCCATTCATCGTAATAATATGAATCCGTGCCTGATATTCATTTTACAAAGTAATAGTTAGAAGTTGACTTCTATCTGAATGAGTAAAAACTGAAAATCTATGCTAATTTGGAAGATGGGATTGGCAACCGATCCTACCACAATTCCAGCTTCTTTGAGATCCTATAATGATTGTGATAACCTTTTAGGTGTGCATATTTTTTGAGATTATGATCAACAAATTGTGTATAAAGCAAGCAATAAGTAAGTAAGCACTTGAGCAAAATTATCTAAAAACATATTATGCGAATAGGGACTTCAATTACACAATCACAAACAGTCTTATAGAGGTTTGGTAACTAAATAGGTTGGTATTGTAATAGGGGCAACTTTATGTGTCGGTTTTTATTGATTACATTTCGTTTATTGTTTGGGACATGTAATAACCAGAAGTTTGTTATTTTTCAGGCAAATCTTGAAGATTCCTTTCTTGCGGATCTTGAGGATCTCTCAGATAATGATAACGAGAACTTGGTGAGTCACGATACAAGTACATATATATTGTGGTGTAATGTTTGTTATCAAAATTGGACTCTTGACTTTAGTGATTAGTCGTATCTTTTTGAAATTATTATGTATACATAGATTTTTGTCTTAATATAACTGAACTTGCTGACCAATGTTTTACCCTTGTTTTCTGTTCAATAGGATGAGGACAATGATGACGCAGAGCACATGGAAGAAGATGTTAATGGAGACTTGGCCGATATAGAAGTCCTCAATTATGATGATCTGGATAGTGTTTCGAAGTTACAGAAGTCACAACGATATACAGATATTATGAAGGTTAGTACATTCATGATAACGAGTGTCTCATTTGAGCATATATTTTGTATAATTTCGAATTGTCTTGTTCTTTATTGTAACATGAACTACATTTTCGTTGGCAGAAAGTTGAGGATGCACTTGAGAAAGGATCAGATATGTCAAATCAAGGCATGGTTTTGGAAGATGATCCCGAGTACCAACTTATCGTGGAATGTAACACATTGTCAGTTGACATCGAAAATGAAATTGTGATTATCCACAATTTCATTCGTGATAAATATCGTCTCAAGTTTCCAGAGCTCGAGTCTCTTGTTCATCACCCAATCGATTATGCTCGTGTGGTAAAAAAGATAGGGAATGAAGTCGACTTAACTGTCGTGGATCTTGAAGGGCTGCTGCCATCTGCTATCATCATGGTTATTTCTGTTACAGCATCAACTACAAGTGGCAAACCGCTTCCCGAGGATGTCCTTCAGAAGACAATCGAGGCATGTGATCGAGCTCTTACACTCGATGAATCAAAAAAGAAAGTTTTGGACTTCGTTGAAAGCAGAATGGGCTACATTGCTCCCAATTTATCTGCCATTGTTGGGAGTGCTGTCGCTGCCAAACTCATGGGGACAGCTGGCGGTCTGTCATCACTTGCAAAGATGCCAGCTTGTAATGTTCAACTTCTAGGTGCTAAGAAGAAGGCTTTAGCTGGTTTTTCTACTGCAACATCTCAATTTCGTGTTGGTTATATTGAGCAAACCGAGGTCTTTCAGACTACACCTCCAGCTCTCAAGATGCGTGCGTGTCGGCTTTTGGCTGCAAAATCAACCCTTGCAGCACGTGTAGACTCTATAAGAGGGGATCCTTCTGGAAGCCAAGGAAGAACATATCGGGAAGATATTCGTAAAAAGATTGAGAAGTGGCAAGAGCCACCGCCTGCAAAGCAGCCTAAACCACTACCGGTCCCTGATTCTGAGCCTAAGAAGAAAAGAGGTGGGCGTCGCCTTCGGAAAATGAAGGAGAGGTGAGTATCTTAGTTGATGCATTCTTAAACTTAATATCAAAGACGCCATAATTTTGTGTAACTTGTTATACTTTTTTAAAATCAGGTATGCTATTACGGACATGCGGAAACTTGCAAACAGAATGCAGTTTGGAATACCTGAAGAGAGCTCATTGGGTAAGTTAATCTTTTGACATTTGGAAGTTTATTCAAGTTGTGGTTCATGGTTCTTTTTTGCGTATGGTGTCTCTATTGTAATGTTTACTGCCATATGCGTAGCTGGTCTATTGTCGTTATAGAAAGATGATCATAATCCCAATATTTGAGCTTTTTGATAATATAATCTGTACTGAAAATGTGTGTAAATAAGAGGGCAATTTTGTGATTTTTAATTTTGCTAAACTATTGTTTTGCTGCAGTAGGTGTGAAATTGAGTATTTTGCTGCAATCGGAAAATCATAATTAGAAATTTAGAATCACCTTACCAAAACACCTGAATACAATATTTACGACTTGAGCAGTATTCATTAGATAGTTTTATAATGCAAATCCAAACAACCTACTCTTCTACTATCACCGTATCATTAATTCATTATGTATGCATCTGCAATCTTCGGTTCTTATAATAGCGTTTTTCGTGATTTATAGGGGATGGACTAGGAGAAGGATATGGTATGCTTGGACAGGCTGGAAACGGGAAGTTGCGTGTATCAGTTGGTCAGAGCAAGCTCGCTGCCAAAGTTGCCAAGAAGTATGCTTTTTAGATAATTCTTCTGTTATTTTTGTTTCTTGCATTTTTTTATCTACGTTCTTATCCAACATGCTTTATTTTACACCTTCAGGTTCAAGGATAAGCAATATAGTAGTGGTGGGGCTACCTCTGGCCTGACTTCGAGTTTGGCTTTCACACCTGTTCAGGTCTGTTATCTATCTTACCCTTCTTTGAGTATATATTGCAAGTTTAAGCCGTCTTTAGCTGTTGTCCTTATGCAATTATATTGGGTCAAATAGGAGTGACTAATGGAGATTGAAAAGTTATAGTGTAATCTCTGGTTTGTAACCCGATGTTTTACGTATGCAGGGGATTGATCTTGTAGATCCACAGGCAGATGCTAATAGACTAGGAAGTGGAACTCAAAGCACATACTTCTCAGAAACAGGAACATTTTCAAAGATCCACAGGACCTGAGCCTAATGGAAAACAGTAGTATGGACTTAGCTTGCTCACCATATGTTTCTTAGATGGTTTGATTTCATTTTGTAATCTTGAAGTGAGTAGCACTACATATAACTAAATATTGAATTGAACCTGATGGTTATCTCGGAAAGGGTTAAGAAATATAAACTTTCTACGGAACGAAGAGAGGTGAAATTCGTTATATAGAGATTGAATTTTCTTTGTTACAAGATCCAAGTTTACTAGTTTATTGATTTTGACCATGTCTGATGAACTAAGTGCAAGTGACCTTTGTTGTTTCGAGTGTCTTTTCGAGTCTTATTACTAGTCCATTGAAGGCTTTTGTTGTTTCATCTGGAATTTAGGGGTGGCAATCGAGTCGTGTTTGTGTTGATCTATTCGGGTTCGTGGGTTGGCGTGTTAGTATGACCTCTACCCAAACAAGACCCGTTTATTAATCGTGTCAAGAAACTCAGCCCTAACCCAGACCTGCGTAATAGGTGTAATTCTGGATGAGCGTTGATATATGCACCTAATTAAATGGACTTAAAAGGTGACCTACCGCATAAATGACTTTTTATTTATGCGATAGGTCACTTTTTAGGTACATTTAATTAGGTCCGTTTATTATTTTACATGAAAGTGCTATTACAACTGTTCATAAATGGTCTTGGGTTATAACCCATTTACTTGCCCTAATATTTCCGAATGAAGTACTGTTTTTGTTATAATTTATGTAATATATTCAATATTGTCAGATTTAAATAAGTTATATTTAATAAATACTCCTTATAAAATGTCGGTTTTGTAAAGCGGTTGAACCGGTTGAATTTAGAACCGATAGGGTGGCCGATTTGATGTCTGGTGCGGTTTTGAAAATTGGATCTCATCATTGTACTATACACTTATAAATTATACATAACATCGGAGACTTATGCAAAGACTTGCAATGTAGCCATTAATAATTCATAAAATTAGTGATAATAACATTTTGGGTGCTTACAAAAAGGTATCAACCAAGGTTGTCAAGATCGGGATCCTACCCAAGATCGCTTTCGTCTTTGCAAGATCGTGATCGTAAGATCGGATCGGGATCTTAAGATCCTACTCTAATGTTATTTCTTAATAATTTATGTAAATTTATACAAATCTACAAATTCTAATACATTATAACTATAAAATACTATGAAAGTATGAATGTTTCATATAAATGTTGTCCTAAATTATGATTATAAAATGTTTAAAAATATTAACATGTTGTTTTTCTAATTCTACAAACAAACATCCCATAAATTTGTAGATTTTTAGTTTGTAATCCGAGAAAAGTAAGATCGGATCGGAATAGATCGTAAGATCGTATGGTCAATATCGGGATCCTATAAGATCCTAAGCTTGTAAAGATCCTATGTAGGATCCGGATCTTTTTTGCTTTGCAGTATCGTAAAATCGTAAGATCCTAAAATCAGGATCGGGATCCTGACAACCAACAAACTGCGTTATGCCACCCTGCATACAGTTTTATGACAAATTTGGGCCCAGTTTGACTTGCATACAACCCTTATCGAGTTACTTCCTGATTATCATCACACGTTAATAGATTCGAATATGTGTATGTAAATACAGGTACACGTAATATAGTTATAAGAAAATAGCCACCATAATGCACGACTTCTATGAATGATTAGACAAGTTATTTTTATTTTTATATCAATTCCTATTCAAATTTTATAAATTTTATGTATTCCTATGAATTATTTGTTTCTTTGATTTTGATACAATTATTGATCCAAAAATATTCCCATGAATTCAAAAAATAGTTGGGAAACTACCCATGCCAGGATGCTTCAGAGATACCTCTAAGCATGTACTCGTAATATGTTATTCCCAATTTGCTATAAATTAAATATTCCCATTTCACATCAATTATTTGTGCATATATTTAACTTGGCACTACTCAGGATGCTTCACAAGTACCTTCACATTAAAAAACAGAACTAAATGACAACATTTTTGTTAACATGCATAGTTTTATTTAATAGCGTACTAGTCAAGATTTCGATTAGACTTAAGGGTAATGATATATCATCTATTCATTTTAGTTTTATTCGAAGCAAAAACTTACATTCGACAAAATACGTTGCAATTTTCTCACGCATAATTACCATATATCTCATAATATATTTAACAAATGTTTTCAAAATTTGAACCCGCAACTTATCGGTTAATGAGTCAGTTACATACCACTAAACCAAAGACCTTGTGTATGACAAAACGCAATATATATCTGCAAAAAGTTAGCACATAATACGGATTTGCATATGAACATATTTCAAAAGATTATATAGCTCTTCCAAAGTTTGGAGCTATAGAAACAAATTTAGTTGCATATTGAAGTTTATCATTTGTAACCGGTACTATCAGACACCGAGGCTATATGCACGACGTTCCAGTAAGTAGATATTAACGAAGTCAAGTAACATATAACCTTGGATTCTTTTAACAGCGGCATGTTATTAAAAGTAAAAAAAGGTAGAAACGAATTACAAAGAAGCTATAGTAACTAATGGATTTTGCAACCATCATAAAAAACTAAATTTAAATTTAGGATAAATTTAAATTTAGGATTTCTAGATGAAATCCACAGGAATGATTGAGAAACAATTTTATCCCAGATCATCGCCTTCTTAAGGGAGGAATTAGAAAAAACCAACCGATTACGAAAACTCCATATGGACCATAAAAGAGTCCCCCCCACCCCACTCCTTCAAGGAACACCCGCACATTATTTGAAAGAGACGAAGTATCAAGCCACAAGACCCACTCCGCCATGTTTGCACAAAAAGGAATGTCTAGCTCCTACCATCTTGCCAACAAAGCCCACAAGTCTTTAGCCATCTCTCATGAGAAAAAATGTGATTAACCGTTTCAACGTCTTCATGGCAAATGGGGAAAAGAAGCGAATGAACATCGATGCCTCTCCTATCCAAATTTACCTTATATGGAAGCTTGTTCGGCAACAAACTCCACAAAAAACATTGACTTTAATGGGAATACTACGATTCCAACATGTAACAGTGGAAACTACATCCAAGATGCGAGAGTCAATCAAGGAACGGACCGACACGATAGTGAACCCCTTGGTAACATCAAGCGACCATTGCCATGAATCGTTATGGTCTGTTAACACCACAACCCCGATAAGGTGCTGCAAATCAGAGAATTGAGACGCTTCTATACCACCTCTCAGATTCCTTCTTAGAACAAGGCTCCAATCTTGAAGAGATATTCGATTTGCAATGTTACATCCTCTATCGTTATCTAAGATGTAAATGTGAGGGAACTGATTTTTTAAAGGTAGATTACCACACCAAATGTCATCCCAGAAACGGATTGAAACACCATTCCCAAGTTTCCGAATACACAAGGATAGAAGGTAAATTCTTTTATGCTTAAGAGATTTGACTGATGACAGATACCACTCCAAGGACTAAAACTAGTACATTGCGTTGGATCATCAAAAATACCTCCATTGTGCCCATAAATTTTCATTAATCACTTTAACCCATAGATCAGAAGATTTATGCAGAAACCTCCAAATCCACTTAAACAAAACCCCAACTTTAGAGCGAAGATACTTCCAATGCCAAGACCTCCCATCTTCTTGCTAGCTAGACATTTTTTCCAACTGACCCACAACATCTTTTTCTCTCCCAGCTCGCCACCTATAAAGAAATTATTGCGCATTGACTCTAGCTTATTGCATATGGAAACCGACGCCATGTAAAGCGACATGAAATACGTAGGAAGACTCCCAAGAACAGATTTTATTAAAGAGAGTCGATCTCCAACAGAAAGCAATCGAGCTTTCCAATAGGAAAGCTTGGAGGAAATGTTTTGTATGATGGGATCCCAAATAGAGCAGCTAGCCATATTACACCCAACAGGAACGCCAAGATACTTGAAGGTAACTTGGCAGCTCCACATCCAATGACATTAGCCATAACATGAATATCTTCATCAAAAACACAAACACTTGATATGTTACTTTTATGGACATTTATTTTTAACCCAAAGACCAGGAAAAAGCACCGAAGAATGCTAAGAATATTATGAGCGTTTGTGTGAGACCATTCACCAGTAAAAATGACGCCATCAGCGTAAATAAGGTGTGGAATACACAAATTATCATTACCGATGGAGATAACGTTATAAATACCCATGTCCATAGCTTTGCAAATAAAGGCATGTAATCCATCCATAGCCAAGATAAAGAGAAAATGGGATAATGGATCACCTTTGTTGTTCCCTATTCACTATCGTATAAAAATAGTTAAGTATTTAAAAATCAAACTAATAATGAATCAATGACTGAAATGACTTAAGTAAAAACACACTGATAAATTTTCAACATAATATTCTTTATTAGAAATGAATAAAAACGAATACATTACCCAAGTACTTGCGGAATAGTACTTGGGATTGAAATGACAAAGGGTTGGTACTCCTCACTAAGCTCAGGCTAAGTCTGAGCACAACTACTATGGAACCACTGAGCTATCGCAGGGACTGAGTTGTATTTGGAGGAGTGAAAGATGGCTTATGTGTGTGTGTTTTACAATTCACAAGCTTAAATCTTTCACTCCATCTCTTATGCTATTTATACAAGTATGAGTATTAACTTTATCCTAAGTGACAAACTGACATTTTACAGAAGACAAAATACTGATGTATTTTGTCTCTGTTTACAAAGACTATATTAAGTAAGAGACAAGGCTGCTTTCCATAAGTCAGTGATGACACTGAGCCTGATAGTTTGCCATTCAGGGAAAGTTGACTTTGGTTGATAAGGACTTCGTCTTATCTGATTCAAACTTGTCCCGCCTTATCCCGCTCATTATCTTCATTGCCTTCAGTCTTCTACTTCAATTTGTCTTCAGTGAAAGTAGTTGGTGAGGAGTTTGGGGATTCAGTGAGTTATTGTCATCACTCACTGAATCCACCATCTTCTTCTTGACTCAGTCTTCACCCCTTAAGTTTCGCCTTATTGAGTGGAGAGACTTCTTCTTCGCCTCTTACTGAGTATCCTGAAGATGGCTCACTGAGAGACTATGCACTCAGTGACCTGTTAGTGTTTAATGGTCTAAACACTTAGGGTATTTTCTATTCAAATCCCAGACTTAAGGGGTTTGGGTATTTACTGAACCCAACAGTCTCCCCCTATTTGGATATACAAATAGCCTAAGTTTTTGATCAGTGTAAGTGAGCAATTGGCTTCTTCTTACACTGAATGTACTAATGAACATAATAAGGAACACTGAATATTTTAACAAAAACATACATCGTTTATTGATCAATTACATAGTTCCTATCACTAGTACAAAAGATAAATGATAATGATGTCAATCAAGATGGATCCCCAGTGCTTCAAGCTTGACTTTCTTTGTGATGAGTGTTTCCCTGTCAGGATGCTCTCTTATCTTGGCGTTTAAGTCAGCACAGAACTTGACATTTACAGGAGTCTGAATTTGAGAGGCCACTGGTATGTAGCTCAGCATTGTAGCCACACCTGCCTGATCAATGTCACTCCACCTTTGGAATGCTGGGTTTCCATAGACATTAATGAAAAACAGTCCTCTTTCAGGCTTTTCAATCGCAAGACAGTTTACAAACTTCACACCCTTAGGTAGCTCCCTATTACATTCCAGTCCAGGCACTTTGATCTCAGGCTGGAACTCAACCCTCGCCGAGAACCTGAATCACAAATGTGAACAGGATCTTCCAAGCCGCAGGAAATGAGTTCTTGGTGACTGGAGTCTTGTCCAAAAACTTTGGATCTAAAACAATTTGTTTTAACCCATCCTTAACTGTGGAGGGTTCAGGATGGGCAACATAGTTCCCAGAATTATAGTCCAACTCTGTTGAAGTACAAAAAGTTTTATAATCCAGGGTGACTGATCTTTCCTCGTTAAAAAAAATGAATTTAATGAGATATTCCCTGAGTGGTCGTAGATCAGTCTCATTAGTAGAGGGTGTCGGGTCATAGGCCACTGCTGTAGCCCAAAACTCCCTGAGGAGGTTTTGGTACAAAATTGATGGGGACTGAGTAAAGGACTTTTTCAGTGGGCAGTTGAATAAAAATTTCATTATGTCCTTATAGGCTGGGACATTTGGGGGGTATTCAAAATTGCCTATAACATTTATTGTTTTAAATTCAACATTACTTAGATCCCCTACCCACTGTGGTGCAAAGTGAAGAAGTTGTGTTCTTGCCATTTCCATTAAAAGTTTTAGGGTTTGGAAAAGATTTTTTTGACAAGAACAATCAAGGTGTTTTGAGTCTCTTAAGTGTTGTGATGAAAAACCTTTTGTAAATTTGTTACAGAGAAGATTTTTGTTAAAACAGGTAGATGATTTTGAAGAACACACAAATTTTCTGTGTTTGAGAAAGGATTTTGACAGAGTTTAGTTTTAGAAAATTATTTGTGTGTGTTTATGAGGTTTAGAAAGGGGTATTTATAGAGTGGTGAGAGGGGTAAATCTTGTATAAATGAGGATTTGTAAAGTCATTTTATGAAAACGTTTTGAATCTCCTCATTTAATGCCACCACTCCACTACCCGCAGCAAAATCCTGGTTTTCAAGGGAACAGTTGCAGTGCATAGTAAAAGTGCATTCTGCAGTAATAAAATATCCACAAGATATTTCATGTGAGAGGAGGCATTTAATGCCAAGTGGGATGAGGTAAGATGTTGAAAGACCCTTGACTTTGATGACAGTAAGATAAAGAGACATATATTCCTATATTATATTGGTGTGTTAACCAACCTAGGACATTTAAGTAACTGATACTTGGTGCATTTAGTTACTCATTCAATGCTCAATATCTAAAGTCAGGGTCCCTTAATGAGTCTTACTCATTCAGTGAGAGGGTTGTTAAGGGGTTTTGTTCAGGGAGGATGAACCATTTCAGAGAAAACTTACTGAGATTGGAATTGGTTTTCAGGCTGCTGACTTTCAATGTCTAGCATTCCCAATTCAGCTTTCAGTCTCCTGAAGGTAGGTTCATCTAAGGGTTTTGTAAAGATATCAGCAAGTTGATATTCAATAGAGATGAAATAAAGCTCTATGTCTCCTTTCATTATGTGGTCCCTGATAAAATGATATCTGATATCAATGTGTTTGGTTCTTTGGTGAAGGACAGGGTTGTTGGAGATTGCAATAGCACTGGTGTTATCACAGAAGATGGGTACTGTTAGGAATTAGAAATTCCAGGTATTAAAGAGTCGGTCACCTCAAGTATATGTAATCGTTAGAAAGCTCGTAGTCGTAGTTATTTTAAGTTAAGTAGTATTTAGTTAAGTAACACCGTGGAGGACGGATGGGTCTTTACCCACTGTATGCCTGATCCACAGCCCGTTGTGTGGCGTTTTATTGTAAGACTATAAATACTCTCTACCTTCCAAGGTAGAGAGTTGGAGCTCATAATAAGATTTTTCTTTCTCTCACTAAAGTTCCCTAAACCTCTAACTTTCTCTCTCTAAAACTCATCTCCTATACGCCTATGTATGATTGTGTTATGATGTGTATGTGAAATCCAATATCCTACAATTGGTATCAAGAGCCATGGTTAGATCATATCTTGCACATCTTTGGATTTCTAGTGGTTTTTGAGTTTGAAAAAGTTTAGTAGTTTGTGCATCATTTGGTTGATTTCTTGTGTTAAAGCTTGGATTTTGTTAGTACTTTTATGTTTAGAATCATCACAAGTGTTTAGGTTTTCATTTGGTAAGCTTGAATCATCTTGGTTGGGTTGTTTTTGGATTGAAAAGTGATGTTTATGTTGTTTTTCATGCTAGCGACTTGACCTACGGAGTTGTTTCTTAGTAGCGACTTGCTTTGCAATTTTGTAGCGAGTTACAGTTTTGGAGCTAGCGACTTAGGCCTAGCGACTAACAGTACAAGTAGTGGACTCTCCACTACGGTTAGCGACTTGGTGTTAGCGACTTGGTCTGTAGCGAGTTGCTCTTTAGCGACTTGTCTAGCGAATTGCTGCCAAAATTTTGCTAGCGACTTGAGGCTTAGCGAGTTACTACTTAGCGACTTGCATTTGTTTAGCGACTTGGGACTTTAGCGACTTGGTGGTATAGCTAATTAGGTGTTAGCGACTTGGTGCATTATCTTCTAGCGACTTGGGTGATTTTTTTACGGTTTTCTCTTGATTTAGTAAAATCCCGTGAAAGAATCTATTTCCCGGTTTAATCATAGAGTTATAAAATCCCGTATAAACTGTTAACATGTCTACCAACGTTCCTACTATCATATCCACTGTTGCAGAGGATGTTCAAGCTGCTGGATCAGACACTCGTCCACCCATGCTTGACAGAACTGACTATGACTCTTGGGCTCAACGAATCAGATTGTACTGTCTTGGAAATGAAAATGGTGTCAACATTCTCAAATCTATTGATGAAGGACCGTATCGAGTTGAGACGACTAGAGATGTACTTGATACTGCTGAAGATGGAACTCTGATTTACGGAATGGACAGACCAAAGATGTATGATGAGCTTGATGATAAGGAGAAAAAGAGATTCGATGCTGATATCAGGGCTTCTAACATTGTTCTTCAAGGTCTTCCTAAAGACATCTACAAGCTGATCAATCACAACACCAAAGCAAAGGCAGTATGGGATAATGTCAAGATGCTTCTCTCAGGTTCAGAATTAACCATGGAAGACAGAGAATCACAACTCTATGACGAATTTGAACACTTCAAGATGAAACCAGATGAGAGTGTCTATGAGTACTATGTGAGATTTCATAAGTTGGTGAATGACATGAGGAACATCAGAATGACTATGCCTAACATTCAGCTGAACTCAAAATTTGTGAACAACATGAATCCCGAATGGCACAAGTTTGTCACCTCTGTGAAGCTCACTAAAGGATTGAAGAATACAAACTATGAGCAACTCTATGCCTTCCTCCTTCAGAATGAGAGACATGCTATGTTTGAAAAAATGGTTCTTAATCAGTTCAAAACCAACCAGGGAGAGACAAGCTCGTCTAATGACTCAACTGTCTTCTACTCAAACATCAGAATCACAACCAAAGCCTCACAAGTTATACCCATGGAAAATGGTAATCACAAACTAATTCCTGATCCTATATTCAAACAAGCTGATGCTGATGCACACGTGGGTAACTTCATTAATCAACTAGCTCTTCTGATTAGTCAAAACATGAATTCTCTCCCACAAACCAATAACAACCTCAGAACAGCATCTAACCCACACAATAAAGCTACTGTTAAAGATGGGAGGATCGTGGTGCAACCAGTTCAGGAAAGACAGTATGATCAGGGAAGAGGTGGAGCTGGTAGAGGTTATGTTGGTAATCAGAATCGAGGAAGGAATGGTAATCAAGGTCAAGCTAAGCCGATCAAATGTTATAACTGTGGTGGTGAGGGACACATTGCAAGGAACTGCACATCTCCAAAGCGTCCACAGAATGCTGATTACTTCAGAGATAAGATGCTGCTTGTACAAGCTCAGGATAATGGTGTTGCTTTGGATGAAGAGGAATTGTTGTTTCTAGCTGAGGGCAATGCCAAGACCTATGATGCAGATGTGGATGAGCAGCCTATTCAGGAGATTGGTCACAATCATCAGAATGCCTTTCAAGTCGCTGATTGTGATGCATACGACTCTGATGTGGATGATGGACCTACTGCACACACAATTTTTATGGCTAGCATTTCTTCAATGGTTTCTCCCAAGGTCTCCTCTTCACCACAAGTTGGCCCATCCAAAGACAAACTCATCTCAGAGGTACTAAAACTATACGATGATGTTGATGTGCAAAAGATGCATGACAAAGTACTATCAACTGAAACTATTGAATCAAATATTGAAAATATGGGTAATATCAATGTTGTCCCATATGATCAATATGTGAAACAAAGTGAAAGTGAAGTTGTACCAAGTGATGCATCTCCTGCAGTCAACAATGACTATATTTTTGATGAATACACTGCCTGTGCCCCTGATGAGTCTGTAATTTCTGAACTAAATGCCTATAAAGAACGTGTTGCTATTTATGAACAACGTGCAAAATTTGAGTTGACCACTCGTGAGCAGGAAATGGATGACCAAGTGCATACAATCATTAGAAAAAGTAATTTTCGAGAAGAAGTATTAAAACAAGAGTTAAATTCCTTGCAAGAAAAGCTTTCTAAAACTGCTAAGCAAAAACAAGAACTTCAAGAAAATGTGAAAATGCTTAAGCAAGAATTTAATGCAAAGGAATCAAAACTCTTGAAAGATTTTTCTAATCTGAAAACTTTGAAAAACAAACTTGAAAACAAGTTGTACATACAAGGGAACACCATTCAGACTGCTCACATGATCACTAAGCATAGGGTCTTAAGCGATAAGCATAACATTCCCCTTGTTAAGGAACCAAATCCAGAGGTCATTAAAAGGGCTAGAAATGCTCATAAGGTTCTTTATGATGGCAATGAAATCCTTAAACCTAGATAGAAACCTAGTTGCGTTGAGTGCACTGAGGAAGATAAGAAATCAGATGAAGTCACTAGGGAAAAGATGAACAAGAAATTAGATGATCCTAGATGTAGAGAGAAGAAAATAAAGATCACACCCCATGATTACAAGAAGGAAAACTGGATTTCCTTGAACATGTTTAAGCCTCAGACATTGTTGACTCCCGAACAAGTTTTCTGGAAAATGGATTTAGATAAGCAGAAAGCTGAAAATATTGTTGAAACAAACGCTCCCCTTTGGAAAATGCCTAGAGCGACTGTGTATCCTCCTAATACACCAATGCATCTTGTTCCTAGAACAATTGCCACTAAAAGCAAGACCTTAACTAGCCAATATGTTATATTTCAACTATTTGTTGATTTTGAGAAAACTTGCAAGAAAAGGATCACACCCACTGGTATAACTGAAGGAGAAAGGGGCTTTGAGCAAATGAAAGAATGTTATTTAACTGAGGTCATGCCTTTCTTTAAACTTCTAAAAGATCACTTTGAGAGTCTTAAAAAGGGGATAGAAACTGATATTAAGGGAATGGAAAAGGAATTTGATGCAATGATAGTTGAAGTTAGTGACTATGAGCAAGCACTAAAATATAATGAGATTGAGAGGAAGAACTTGCATACACTAAATGAGAATCTGATTTCTGAATGTATTGCTCAAGATGTGTTTTTCACTGCTACAAATTGTTCTATTAATGCTTCTCAATTTCATGAATTATCTGTTGCCCTGAAAGTCTCCCATGATCGTGTCATTGAGCTTGAAAAAACTAATTCTGAACTAAACGAGAAAATTGAACTGGATGATCACGACAATTTGGTTAAACATTTTTCTAAACTAGAAGTTGAGCATTTTAATTTACAACTAAAATATCAACATCTTAAAGAAAATGTCAAAACTTCAAATATCAAGACATCCTCAGATGCTCCAGAGTTTGATGCAGTTTTTCAAATTAACAAACGTGATGAACATATTCAAGCTCATTGCAACACGATCAGAAAGTTGAAAGCCCAAATCTCTCAATTAAAGGGTCAAACGAACAATATGACAGGCTCCCAAATGCCTCCTCCTTTAGATTATCAGAATTCTCAAACGTTTCATCTTCAAAACCTAGTAAATGCATTACAAAAGGAAAACGAAAGTTTTCTAGAAGAAAATGAAAAGGTTAAATGTCATTTCAATGAGTTATTTGAATCAATAAAGGTCACTCGTAACAAAAATAACGAACAAATAGCCTCATTGCAAAAGGAAATTGAGAATCTGAAGAGTCAGGTAAAAGGGAAAATGCCAATGACCAATGGGGAGAATGGTGTATCAAAGGTTCACTCTTGTAATAAATATGCTTTGTCTGTGAAATATGTCCCTCCTCATCTCAGGAACAACAAACTTGCTGTTCAAACATACTTCTCATCCCTTAAGGATTGCCTAGAATGTTTGCGTGAGATTGTTGAAGAGGATAAGTTAGAGAAACCTCATGATAATGCAATTGGACATGCATGCTTATATGCCAAACGATCTCAAGAAATCCTAGAATGCTTGATCACAATATGCCCAAAATCCTTAGGTGAGAGAGTTAATCCATTGATTCCATGCTCGATGCCTAATGCCAAGTATGATACTCATTCAATGCCCAATGTTTTGAATATGAATCTTAGTGTGCCTTTAAGTAGTTCATATTCCAGATCTGTCAATACTAAGAAAGAGAACTCAAGTGTGCCTTCTAGGAGTACAAATCCCAGCACTTCTAGTTTTAAGAAAGTGAACCTTAGTGTGCCTGCATGTAGTTCAGATCCCAGCACATCTAAACAGGTGATGCAAAGAATAGTAAAACCAACTAATATTCCCATTCCCTCTACAGGAGTAATCAGTGACATTAAAGGGAGCAGGTCAAAGTCTCAAGACAATACAAGGAATGATAGGACCTCGCAAGCTAAGAATGTGCACTGGAAAAGAGTAGAAGAACAATCTAGGAACTTTAAGCTTGAATCGAATAAAACTAATCGTGTTGATTCTAGTATTAGCCATAGGCGTACTGTAATTAATTCATGCTATTTGCAAACCTTGTATTGATGTCTGCTTGAATTCTGTTTCTAATCATGAATGTGGTGTTAATGTTTTGCCTAATGATGTTAATTGTCCAGTTAATGTTGTTAATGCTAAAATTCATGCTAAAAAGGCAAAAAGGCAAAAACGAAAGAAAGTTAGAAAACAGTGGAAACCCACAGGAAGAACATTTAGTAAGATAGGCTATTATTGGATACCTGTTGGTCATAAGAATAATCAGACAATGCCCACTAGAAAATGGATGCCTACTGGTAGAACTATTCCCTTAAGAAGTGAGCACACTGTGAACAGGGCTAATACAGACACTAGTACTGCATCTATTCACAATGATTCCAGTGCCTTAATTTTTGATATGAATGCTTCTTTTTCTGATGTGGGTGTTCCAACCATTGTTACTAACCAAATGGAACCCATTCTTGCATGGGGATCCCAATTATCCAGTTATCCATTCTTGTCTGTGTTCAACTGCAGATCGTTCAAATCGTTCTGTGGTACCTGGACTCAGGCTGTTCCAAGCATATGACTGGAGACCGGTCACGGCTCATGAACTTCGTGAGCAAATTCATCGGGACAGTTAGATTCGGGAATGATCATTTCGGTGCTATTATGGGTTATGGAGACTATGTTGTTGGCAAAAGTGTTATCTCCAGGGTTTACTATGTAGAAGGTCTTGGTCACAACTTGTTCTCTGTTGGTCAATTCTGCGATTCTGATCTAGAAGTAGCCTTCAGAAAACATACCTGCTTCGTTAGAGAACTTGATGGTAAGGAACTTTTAAGAGGTTCGCGTGGTTCAAATCTATACACCATCTCTATCGAAGATATGATGAAGTCTTCTCCAATTTGCTTACTGTCAAAGGCCTCTAAAACAAAGTCATGGTTATGGCATCGTCGTCTCAATCACTTGAACTTCGATACCATCAATGTTCTCTCCAGAAAGGACTTAGTTGTAGGTTTACCTAGACTCAAGTATGAAAAGGATCATCTTTGTTCAGCATGTCAATTGGGAAAAAGCAAGAAGTATGCCCATAAACCCAAACCTACTAACTCTGTCACAGAAGTTCTTCATATGATTCATATGGATTTATGTGGACCAATGAGGGTGCAGAATATATTTGGGAAGAAATATGTGTTAGTTGTGGTTGATGATTACTCTAGATTCACCTGGGTCAAGTTCTTAAGGACAAAGGATGAAACTCCTGATATCATCATCAAACTCATCAAACAGCTGCAGGTTCGGCTTAACAAAACAGTCAGAATAATAAGAACAGACAATGGAACTGAGTTTGTCAACAAACAACTCAGTGAATTTTATGAAAGCGTTGGAATCAGCCATCAAAGAAGTGTTCCACGAACTCCTCAACAGAACGGTGTAGTTGAAAGACGAAATCAAACTCTTGTAGAAGCCGCTAGAACAATGCTGATTTACTCAAAGGTTCCAATGTTTCTCTGGGCTGAAGCTATTGCCACTGCATGCTACACACAAAATCGTTCCCTGATTCACACTGTTCATGGAAAAACTCCATATGAACTTGTCCACAACAGAAAACCTAATCTCTCTTTCCTTCGTGTGTTTGGTGCATTGTGTTATCCAACTAATGAGGGACAAGACTTAGGCATACTTAGAGCTAAAGCAGACATTGGAGTATTTGTAGGGTATGCTCCAAACAAAAAGGGATACCGAATCTATAACAAAAGAACCCGAAATATCATGGAAACAATTCACGTTACGTTTGATGAGCTGACCGGTCAAATGGCTCCTGGACAATTCAGTTATGGACCCACACTTCAAAACAGTCCCATTGGTTCATCCCTTGTTCCAAACTCTTCTCAAGAAACTCCATATGTACCTCCATCTGAAGATGATTTAAAGAAATTGTTTGATCCTATGTTTGATAAACTTTATGATCCAAGTACTAATGAGGTGTGGATTCCTACAACAGAGGCTGCTCATATTCCTGTGAATGAAGTCAATCCCTCAGTCTCAATATCTTTAAGTCAAGAAGCGCCTACTGCTGATCCTTCAGTCTCATCAACAAATTATCATTCTTCAAATGTACATCATGGAACTGTTTCTGGCATCAATGATGAAGTTAATCCCTTTGCTACTCCTGAAGATGCTCCATTTGAAAACATATTTGCTCCTGAATCATCATCAGAACCATCTTCTTCAGGAGACATCGACTCAGCTACCTCAGTCCCTCAACAACTGCCACATGAACACCTTAGAAAATGGACTCACGATCATCCACTAGACAACATCATTGGAAATCCCTCTCGTCCTGTATCAACACGGAAATAACTTGCTACCGATGCCTTATGGTGCTTCTTCAACTCCGTACTATCTAAGATCGAACCAAAAGATGTTAAAACCGCCATGAATGAAGATAGCTGGTTCAATGCCATGCAAGATGAAATTCATGAGTTTGATCGACTTGATGTATGGGAGTTAGTACCTGCTCCAGACTGTGCTATGAATATTGCTCTTAAATGGATCTTCAAAGTGAAACTTGATGAGCATGGTGATGTATTGAAGAATAAGGCTCGATTAGTTGCTAAAGGATACCGTCAAGAGGAGGGTATTGACTTTGAAGAATCTTTTGCTCTAGTTGCTCGAATCGAGGCAATCAGAATCTTTCTGGCTAATGCTGCTAGTAAGAACATGGTAGTCTATCAGATGGATGTGAAGACGGCATTTCTGAACGGAGACCTTAAAGAAGTCGTCTACGTCAGCCAACCTGAAGGATTTGTAAATCAAGAGCATCCTACTCACGTTTATCGTTTGAAGAAGGCTCTTTACGGTTTAAAGCAAGCTCCAAGGGCATGGTATGATACCCTGTCAAAGTTTCTTCTATCAACCGGATTTAGCAAAGGAGCAGTTGATCCAACATTGTTCACCAGGAAGTCAGGCAAACATTTAATTCATGTTCAAATTTATGTTGATGATATTATTTTTGCCTCGACAGACCCAATGGAATGTGATCGTTTTTCAAATGAAATGAGTTCAAAATTTCAAATGTCAATGATGGGACAAATGTCATTTTTCTTAGGATTACAAATTTCGCAAAGTCCCGGAGGCATTTTTATAAATCAATCTAAATATGCAACTGAGATCTTAAAGAAATTTGGATTTGATTCAAGTGACCCTGTTGACACTCCCATGATTGATCGAACCAAACTAGATAAGGACCACTCAGGGATCATGATTGACCAAACAAAATATCGTAGTATGATTGGATCCCTGATGTACCTCACAGCTAGTAGACCAGACATCTTGTTCGCTGTTTGCATGTGTGCTAGATACCAGGCTAAGCCTACTAAAAAGCACCTTGAAGCAGTTAAACGGGTCTTTCGGTATCTCCAAGGAACCATCAATATGGGTCTTTGGTACCCGAAGGACACCGGCATGTCACTAACAGCCTATGCAGATGCTGATCATGCAGGGTGTCAAGATACTCGTCGAAGTACATCTGGAGGTGCTCAGTTTTTGGGTGATAAGCTTGTGAGCTGGTCCTCAAAGAAGCAAATGAGTACTTCTATTTCCTCTACAGAGGCTGAATAGATAGCCATGTCATCCTGTTGTGCTAAAATCTTATGGATGAGATCTCAATTATCTGACTATGGCTTTGAATTCAACAAAATCCCTCTGTACTGTGATAATAAAAGTGCTATTGCTCTCTCATGCA
This sequence comes from Chrysanthemum seticuspe, assembly GCA_019973895.1. NCBI lineage: Eukaryota > Viridiplantae > Streptophyta > Magnoliopsida > Asterales > Asteraceae > Chrysanthemum > Chrysanthemum seticuspe. Next base: position 87,036,333 of record BPTQ01000008.1, read on the forward strand.
ACAATGTTCAACACTCAAGAGCAAAGCATATCGACATTCGACATCATTTCATCAGGGAACAAGTGGAAAAAGGTGTGGTGGAACTCTATTTTGTGAGGTCTGAATACCAGTTAGCAGACATCTTCATCAAAGCTCTTCCAAGAGAACGCTTTGAGTTTATTCTTCCACGACTGGGTATGAAAAGCCTTCAACCAGAAACACTCAAACGTCTTCAGGAGGAACACGAGGAGTAAAGGTCTATCTTCATCTATCTCTTGTATATATCTATTCGAAAATCAAAATACAAAATTATAAAACTTAAAAAAATCAAATAGAAAAATATAAAACTTTCAAAATCCATAAAAATTTGAATAATTCGAAAAATCTTCAAAAAATATTGTCATTTTGTCTTGTTTCTCTCGATTCGATAATATCTACGGTCTTGATGTTGTCATTCAAAGAATGACACGGGACTTTAGATGTTGTTCGAATTTTTATTAAAAAAAAAAAAAAAAAAAAAAAAAAAAAAAAAAAAAAATTCAAAAATTCAAAAAATCAAAAAATATTTTTGGGAGAAAGAGAAAAAAAAATGGTTTATTGTCATTTCAGACAGTAACCCGCTTTTCAAAGAAAGAACACAGCCATGCTTTTTCATGTTTTTCAAAATTTCATGCTCTGATTCTATAAACAGTTATCGGCTGAAAACAGATTGTTTTGATAAATAACTTGGACTCTATTTTTGATAATCATCCGAACTTATTTGTCAAAATAACTATATCTCAATCAACAACCTATGTCATTGATTGAGGGGGAGAATGATTTCAATTAAATTAAAATGTTATTTGTCATTCAATTGTTTTTCAAAAGATAATCATGCATGTTCAAACAATGGAGTTTAAAGTCTTAATATCCGATCCATATCAGTTAATTTTTTTTAATCAAGTCACAATTCTCCTTAAAAGCTTTCAAAATCAATTTAAATCTACAGAGATCACAAATCTCAAATTATTTGATATTTGTGATCGGGGGAGAATTTGTGATTTAAATTGGATCTATACTGATAAATCGGTAAATGGTTTTATAAGGATGTACAAGCCCTCCTTCCCACATGTGCCAAACGATTTTAATTTTTCATGCACATGTTGAGGGGGAGCATCTATCGTAAACCAAAATGTGTTGAAACGTAATCATTTTTCTCAATGTGCAGGTTCCCTCTAGTATGTGCAAAACTCTTTTCAAACCTAGAAGCACATATTGAGGGGGAGCAAAATTATGAAAACCTCATCCTCCCCCAAAATGCTCTATCTACTTGATTTGATTTGGGAAGTGATGTTGATATCTTTTAGAAAACGGTAATCAAAGAAGTTAATTCTTTCTCTTGCCTCCGTGTGCAAAACAATTTCAAATACTTGATGCACATGTTGAGGGGGAGTTCTCGTTCTAAAAATATCAAAAACAATTCAGGTACAAAATGCTTTGATAATATATCATAAGTATTGATGAGTGTCCAAATACTCATCATTTTTACATAATCTAAACTGCAAAATCATCTGAAAACACTCAGAAACACATCAAAATGATCAAATTATCACAAATAAGTGTTTTATGTGTTTTAATTGCAAAAATATCAAAATCAGATGAAAAATGTATCAAGTTTGCAAAATTGGCAGTTTTAGTCCCCCAAGTTTTAAAAGTTGTCAAATCTAGTCCCTGGAAATTCAAAAATGTGGAAATTTATCATTCAAGGTCCCTGAAGTATTCTAAGTTGTTTAAAATGATCCTTGAATGATTCTTTGGTCAATTGGCAAGAAAGGTCCTCAAACTTTGGAAATTTACAAATTTAGTCCTTGGACCTTTGAAAATGAATTTTATGCAAAAAGGGTTCTTGTTTTATCAATGTTGGTCATAATTGGTCCTTGTGAGAAGTTTGGAATAATGGCAAGATCAGTCCTTGAAGTTTGGCAAAATTGCATTTTTGGTCCTTGTTTATAACTAATACCAAACGGATCCTATTTAAATACTAGGCCCAAAATCCAATCCAAACACTAGCCCAACCCAACTGCTTTGACCCTTGGACCTTGACCCCCAGGTCACAATCCAATTTGGCCCCAGCCACAACCCTTTTTGAACCCCCCCATGTGTTATTAAACTTCGGTCAATGAAAGTCAAAAAAGGGGAAACGCGCTCAAATACCAGATACACTGTAGCATCTTCTCTTCCCCACCAGAAATTCAAAAACCAGAGTGGTTTTCTACATATTTTCAACCCCCCTCCATACCATGTTCCCTCCACCTCCTCTACACTCCAAAAACCTTAATTGATTGAGCCTAACTCCTCATTAAAGCTTCAAACTGCTATGAAGAATTTTTGGCGCCAAATCTTACATGTGGACGGTTCTGATTTATTTGAGTGATCCAAAGGCTCATGTTTGGTGGGAAAGATTCAGAGTACCTCAGAGATGTGGAAAAGTCTATAAAGGGAGAAAAGAAGCAAGATATCAAGTATCTAGAGTAATTTAAAATAGTTTCTTAGTCGTTTTTTTTCTAAGCTTTTAAAGTGTATGTTTTCATTTACAAGTATTTTGTTTAAGTATTTCAATTGTACTAGAATCCTTTTTAACAAGCAATTTCAAGTTACAAGCTTTAATACCAGTTTATGCAATTTTTCTTTAAGAAATCTCAAATGTTTCAAATGATGTTGTTTGTTGTTTGTATGGACTAGAATAAGTCATTTAAGCTCCAAGAAAGCTTAAGCAAGCTTTTAGCAACTCTAAAATTCAGTTTAGTTTCAAAAACAGAAAAAATCACAAAAATACCAAGAAAATAGTCAAAAATCAAAAATCACTTGAAAGGTACAAGAAAAGCTGGAGCAAGGTTTATATTGGATGGCCTTGGGTTAGTGAACCTGTGGAGGTTCTATAGGAAGTTCTACTTGGTCTTGGTTCTCAGTTTAAAGCTTGGAAGCATTTGTAAGCTTTTTGATAAAATTGGCATTTTACTGTTATAGTGATTAAGTAGCTTATATTTTTGTTTCTTTGTGTTCACTTGTCATATTTTAGTGTGTTTAGGCCTTTAAATCAATAGCTTGTTCTTTTCAATTCATAGTTTGCAAAAACTTGGTTTCAACAGTTAAAGTGGTATTATCATCAAGTCTCAGTTTTAAGTTGTTATTGCTACTGGTTTAAGCTCATTTAGTTCTATTTAATCATAATTCAATGTCTGAAATTAAGCTCATGGTCTAAACTTGAGATTTGCTTTGTAAAATTTCATAACAGTCAACATCAAGGGGTGTTTGGTTTAGTGTGTTCAAAGGTTCTTTGTTCAGTGGTTTTGTTGGAAATCTTCATAACTTTGTCTAAACCACTTATATTAGTCAAGAGAACAAGTTCTAATTCAAAGAAAGTCAAAAATGCCTTTGATCTTAATTATGCAGTCCACTGTTGGATTTTTCAAAAGTTGGATCTAGATTTTGTGTTCAAAAGTTAATAATCTTGCTATATTCAATCTTAACCTACCTTGTAATATCATATTAAGTGCTTAAGATCAAATCAAAAGTCACTTTGGTCAACTTTTTGGTTTTTCTCAAAAAGTCAAAATTTCAAAAGGTCGTTTTTGAATAAAGTTTGGAATTTCATTGTGGGTTCATTAATAGGATCCAGTTTATAAGCTTTGGAGGATTTGTAGTCTAGTTGCTCAAGAAAAATAGAAAAATACTAGTTTTTGGTTTCTCAGCTGTTTAAGTGCTTATTTCATTGCTTTTTGGTGGTACCTGTTCTGCAAAAGTGCTCTGTGCACAGAAATTGGTTCCATTTTGAAAAGCTTGCATTGAGCTTATTAACTGTCCAAATCTCTTGTTCTCTAGTTCTTTGGAAAGCCAACCTGGTCTTCTTGAGTTGTCAAGTTTTATTTTTCACTTTTGAGCTTATTATCTAGGGCTGCAATAAGCCTAGAGTTTGTCCCATTTTCTGTTTTTCACCCAAATAGCCAAATTGCTTATTGGCTTATTGGAGCTTTTCAGTTGGATTGTTTGTATCTTTTAGTTTCAAGTTAGTTGTTCTAGCTTATTGTCACCTTAATCTAGCTTCTGTTTCAAGTAACAAGCTTGTTTGAGCTTATTTCCTCCTAATAAGCTAGTTAAGGCCACTGTTGGGCTTTTTAATCTTCAAAACTGCTTATTTGACTTTTGTAAATTTTTTGTCTTTATTAAAGTTTCATAATATTAGTATATAAGTAGTTTTCAAAAATAAAAATCACAAAAACATCAATATAAAAATAGTAATAGCGTTTATTTAAGATTTTTTAGCTTTTTGATTTTTCTTTTCAACTTTTTAATAAGCAAATCTTGTTTTTCTCTTTTTCTTAGGTTTCTGTCATCATTTAGGATTTTTAGAAAAAGTTTCAGATTTTTCTCTATCTTTTTAGTATTTTTTATAATTTTAATTAGTTAAAAATAGTAATTAATTAGTAATAAATAATTAAAAAGTCTAAAAAATATATTTTCTGTTTTAAAATTAGTTTTATCATATTTTAGATTTTTCAAAGTTAAAATTTTATTTTTCCAAGTTTATTTTCTATTTTCTAGTTTTTAAGTGTATTTTAAATAGTTATTAATTAATAATAATTAGATAAAAAGTGTGAAAAATATATTTTTAGTTTTAAAATTAGTTTTATAGTATTTTAGATTTTTCAGAATCATAAGTTTATTTTTCTAGCCTTATTTTGTATTTTCTTTCATTTTAGAGTATTTATTAAGTAGTTAAAATAGTCTTTAATTAATAATAATTAATTAAATAGTGTTAAAAATAATTTTCTTTTTCTAATAATTTTCTTTTAATTTTAGGATTCCAAAAATGTCATTTTTATATTTTTAGGTCTTTTATTTCTTAGTTTTCACTTTTTATTTTGTGCGTATACGTAGTTTTTAAAACTTACGTTTACGTTTCTTTGATCTGGTTGTTGTGCTTTCCAATTCTGTGTCCAATTCTATTCCAAATCAATCAGTAGTGTAATTTCTAATCAAAACCTTTACAGATCACTATCCTTAGTGATCATTCTATCCTCTGAGTTTGTGTTTAACACACCATTGAGTCTCCTTGGGACTTAACGACCCGGGAATCCCCTGTATTCTCTGATCTTAATTGTATTTGTGTCTGAGCAGTTTTAAGTCTGTTTAGACTTGACTGTTTTGCGCAGATCAAAATTTTGGCGCCGCTGCCGGGGAGGCTTTAGCGTGTGTTTAGCCATTTTCAGACCCATTCTTGCACATACCCACCATTTGTAAAAAGTTTTTTGTAAAGTTATAAGAAAATCAAAAAGTTCATTAACACTTTTCCTAAAGTGTTAAAACCCCAAAAAAATATAAAACAACAAAACAATCGGAACGTTTTCTATTTTGTATTCTCTTTTAAGGTGATTCTGGAAGAGATACGATTTGGTTAAACGGGACGATAACAAAAATATTGTCCAAAAGTTTTTGAACCCATCTGCACAAATCTAACCTACGTCTTTTCAGTGGTACTTAATTGAATACATAAAAATCAACCACCGCAAATCAAGGCAGTGCACTACCTAACTGGGGGTGCGACCATTAATAAGTTCCCGAACATCAGATTTAAAACTTGCCTTTGTGTCACTTGTGATTTGGTGTACCTTTTTCAAAGAAGCCATTTCATTTGTGATTATTGGTTAAGTTCACTTGTGTTTTGCCTCATTTGTTTTGAAAATTGGTTTTTATACATAGTGCATGCGCACTCGTTCTTCCAGTTCTACAAGTCCACTTTCTGAACTTGGAAACATTCCTCGCAGACGTAGAGGACGTTCAGCTCCTTCAGCCGTGACTAAGGAACGTCTACCACCACCACCTCCTGTCGAAATGGCAGAAGACAAACCCATGAATGAGCTTCTCCAAGCACCCATCGAGGGTTACGGAGATGCCATTGTTGTTCCAGCCATCGTGGCTGACACTTTCGAGCTCAAAACCGGGTTGCTCAATCTAGTAACCCAAAGCCAATTCTATGGTTTTGAGCGGGATGATCCTCATGCACACATTCGATGGTTTAACAAGATAGCATCTACCATCAAGTACAAGAATGTCCCATCCGAAGCTATCAAGCTTCTTCTGTTCCCATTTTCTCTAGAGGGACAAGCCCGGAATTGGCTTGAGAAACAACCCCCTCGTTCTATAGAGACATGGGAAGATCTTGTCACCAAATTCGTTAACGAGTTCTATCCTCCATCCCGAACCACAAGTCTTAAGAATGAGATAATGAAATTTTCTCAGAGATTTGATGAGTCATTCGGGGAGGCATGGGATCGTTACAAAGAATTGCTTCGCAAGTGTCCGCATCACGGTTTTACCGAGTTAATGCAAATGGATACTTTCTACAATGGTCTCAATCAGGCCAATCAAGATTCTTTGAATGCCTCCGCGGGAGGTAATTTCCTGAGCAAGACCACAAAAGAGGCCTTGCAGATCATTGAGAACAAATCTCAGGTCCGTCCTTTCAGAGCTAAGACATATCAGTCTAATGCTGGACCTTCTTCTTCTTCATCCCCAGTGAGTACATCTAGCACCGATGCTAAGATTGATAAACTCACAGACATTGTTCAGGCTTTGGTTCTTGCTAACCAGAAGAAAGTTTCCTTCACTCAGCCACCAACACATGCTGAAGTGAAGAAAGTTGAAGTTTGTGTCACTTGTGGTGGTCCTCATGCTTACTACAATTGTACTGCCACCGATGGTAGTCCTTTTGAGGCCAATGCTTTAGCTGGTAGTTCACAACAAGGAGGTAATCAATACCGTCCTCAAAATGAACCACACTACTGTGCTAACACTAATCAGGCACCACCCGGTTTTAATCAAAATCACAACATGCAAAACCGGAATCAGAACCAACCAAGAATGAACCAAGGTTATCAAAACCAAGGTAATTTCTATCCTGGACCCAATCAAGGTTTCCAACATCAAGGGAACCCTCATCAAAACAATTTCAATCGAGGGAATCAATTTCATGGGAATATGAATCCTAATCAAGGGAATTTTGGTCATAATCAAAACATACGACCTCAAATTGTCCCTCCAGCTCCTCCCGTCATTACTCCTCCAGGACCATCATCTGATGAGTTACTGAAGCAGTTTATGAAATCCCAAGATGAAATGAACCGGTTGTTGGTCAGTCAGATTGCTGATCTGAAGAAGTCTTTAAATGATCGACCCTCGGGCTCAGGTACTTTACCGAGCAACACGATCGCTAACCCGAGGGGCGATGCCAAGGCGATCACAACCCGAAGTGGTGTTTCATACACTGGACCTGCTGTTCCTACTACCTCTTCTTCTTCTTCTCTCCCTAAGGTAGTGGACAGTGAACCGAGGACACATAATGGACCTACGACTCCAATGCCTCCTCCACCAGTGCCAATGAGTCGAGTTACCAAGGAAACAACGGACAAAGTGCATAATTCAAGCCCACGAAGTACAGCACACGTCCAACCTTCGGTAGTCCAACCTCAAGGGGTCCATAAACCCCAGTCTAATCAAGGAGTTGTTTTTGAACCTCCTGTAGCTCCTGTTGAGAATCAGAAATCCAAATCTTCTATCCCTTACCCATCGCGCTTGAATGAGCAAAAGCTCCGCGAGAAAGCTAGTCATCAAATGGATAAATTTTTCCAAATTTTCCAAGAGTTACACTTTGACATAAGCTTTGCGGATGCTATCATGCTGATGCCCAAGTTTGCATCAACTCTCAAGCACATGTTAAGCAATAAGGAAAAGCTGTTTGAAATGGCTAAGACTCCTCTTAACGAGAACTGCTCAGCAGTTATTCTAAAAAAGCTTCCTGAAAAGCTTGGAGATCCTGGGAAATTTCTCTTACCTTGTGTATTCCCAGGGATGGTTGAATGCTTTGCTCTAGCACATCTTGGTGCAAGCATTAATCTTATGCCATATTCAGTGTGGAAGAAACTTTCTGTTCCGGAACTCACTCCTACATGCATGACTCTCGAGCTTGCTGATCGTTCCATATCCCGTCCTCTTGGCATTGCTGAGGACGTATTTGTGAAAGTAGGAAAGTTCCATTTTCCAGCTGACTTCGTGGTTGTTGATTTTGATGCCGATCATCGGGTTCCTCTCATTGTTGGTCGAGGATTCCTGAGAACGGGCCGTGCTCTCATAGATGTATTTGAGCAAGAAATCACATTGCGTGTTGGTAACGAAGCTGTCACCTTCAACCTTGACCAAACTTCGAGGTACTCCGCAAATTATGATTCTGAATCGGTTAACCGAATAGATATCATCGATGTTGCTTCTGACGAGTACTCTCAAGAAGTTCTTGGTTATTCTCATAATTCTGTGAGTGGGGATTCCACCACATCTTCTCAGCCTATCATAGCCAATTCTACTCCTTCTATCACTCCGTTTGAGGGAAGCGACTTCATCTTAGATGAGATTGAAGCATACCTGGCTAGTGATTCTGTTCCTTGGGAAATTGATCACGCTCCAATTGATATTGAGGGGGACATACTTCTTATTGAGAAGTTGCTCAATGATGATCCATCATCAACCCCTCACCCCAGTGATTCAATCCTAATTGAGATTAGTCAAAATGAGATTAATCTGGAGGGAGGTATTCTTCTTAAGAAAGTATCAAATCTGGATACTTCTCTTCCTCTCCCTCCCATCAAACTTCATAACGAGGAAGTCAAATCAGTTGAGAAAACTGAAGAATTTCCTGAGGTTGAGCTTAAGGATTTACCTCCTCATCTCGAGTATGCATTCCTTGAAGGTGATGATAAATTACCCGTCATTATTGCTCGAGATTTGAGTAAAGATGAAAAAGCTGCTCTCATTAAAATCTTGAAGTCACACAAGCAAGCAATTGCTTGGAAACTCTCCGACATCAAAGGTATAAACCCTGAGTTCTGTACTCATAAAATCTTGATGGAGGATGACTTCAAACCTGCAGTGCAACATCAGAGACGAGTGAATCCAAAAATCCATGATGTTATCAAACAAGAGGTTATCAAACTTCTTGATGCTGGATTGATTTACCCGATCTCAGACAGTCCTTGGGTTAGCCCAATTCATTGTGTCCCGAAAAAGGGTGGCATTACTGTTATCACAAATGAAGATAACGAGTTAATTCCAACTCGATTGGTTACGGGATGGCGTGTTTGCATCGACTATCGTAAGTTGAATGACGCCACTCGTAAAGACCATTTTCCTCTACCCTTCATGGACCAGATGCTTGAGAGACTAGCAGGGAATGAGTACTATTGTTTCCTTGATGGTTTCTCGGGTTACTTTCAGATCCCTATTGATCCACAGGATCAAGAGAAGACCACATTCACTTGCCCATACGGGACTTTTGCCTACAAACGTATGCCTTTTGGCTTATGTAATGCTCCTGGCACGTTCCATCGATGTATGATGGCCATTTTCCACGACATGATCGGGGAAACAATGGAAGTGTTTATGGATGACTTCTCGGTCATTGGGGATTCTTTTCAATCATGTCTCTCCCATTTAGATAAAATGCTTCAAAGGTGTGAAGACACCAATCTTTGTCTAAACTGGGAGAAGAGTCACTTTATGGTCAAAGAAGGCATAGTCCTTGGCCATAAGATTTCTAAGAACGGGATTGAGGTAGATAGAGCAAAAGTTGATGTCATTGCTAAGCTGCCTCATCCTACTACCGTCAAGGGTATTAGGAGTTTTTTGGGTCATGCCGGTTTCTATCGTAGATTCATTCAAGATTTTTCCAAAATCGCCCGGCCAATGACCCATCTTCTTGAAAAGGATGCTCCTTTTATCTTCTCACCCGAGTGCATCATAGCTTTTGAAACATTGAAGAAAAAGCTAACTGAAGCACCCATTCTCGTTGCTCCCGACTGGGACTTGCCTTTTGAGCTCATGTGCGATGCAAGTGATTTTGCTATCGGTGCAGTCCTAGGGCAACGAAGAAATAAGCATTTTCAGCCTATTCACTACGCAAGCAAAACTATGACTGAGGCTCAAACTCATTACACCACCACAGAAAAAGAGCTATTAGCCGTGGTGTATGCTTTTGAGAAGTTTCGGCCGTATCTTATCTTGACCAAATGCGTAGTGTATACGGATCACTCGGCTCTTAAATATCTCTTTGCAAAACAAGATGCAAAGCCGAGATTGCTTCGTTGGATTCTCCTCCTCCAGGAATTTGATATCATCATACGTGATAAAAAAGGAGCTGAGAATCTAGCTGCTGATCATCTGTCCGGATTAGAAAACCCTCACCAAGATGTTTTCGAGAAAAAGGAAATAAATGAAACATTTCCTCTCGAGACACTCAATGCGGTTTCTTTTCGTGGAAATTCTACCACCCCATGGTTTGCTGACTTCGCAAATTACCATGCGGGTAACTTCATTGTGAAAGGGATGTCGACCCAGCAGAAGAATAAATTCTTCAAGGATGTTAAACACTATTTCTGGGACGACCCTTTCTTGTTCAAAATCTGTGCGGATCAAGTCATCCGACGGTGTGTTTATGGACAGGAAGCTATTGATATTCTCACAGCTTGCCATGCTGGACCCACCGGGGGCCATCATAGTCCAAACTACACCGCCAAAAAGGTGTTTGACTCCGGGTTCTATTGGCCCACAATCTATAAAGATGCCCACGATTATGTCAAAACCTGTGACTCTTGTCAGCGTCACGGAAACATATCTCAAAGGAATGAAATGCCACAAAATTCCATTCAAGTTTGTGAGATATTTGACATATGGGGTATTGATTTTATGGGGCCGTTTCCATCTTCTCGTGGTAACAAGTACATACTCGTGGCTGTTGACTATCTGTCAAAATGGGTTGAAGCAAAAGCTCTACCCACCAATGATGCCCGAGTAGTTGTGAAGTTTTTGAAATCTCTGTTTGCCAGGTTTGGAACTCCGAGAGCGATAATCAGTGATCGTGGTACACACTTCTGTAATGACCAATTTGAAAGAGTCATGCAAAAATATGGTGTTACCCATCGTCTCTCCACTGCATACCACCCCCAAACAAGTGGGCAGGTGGAAGTTTCAAACCGTGGTATTAAAAGGATTCTTGAAAGGACAGTAGGCGAGAATCGTGCATCCTGGTCGGATAAACTGGATGACGCACTCTGGGCTTTTCGTACAGCTTACAAAACACCAATTGGGTGTACTCCATATAAGCTAGTGTACGGAAAAGCATGTCATCTTCCGATTGAACTAGAGCACAAGGCTTACTGGGCCTTAAAGCATGCAAATTTCGATATACAGACAGCCGGTGATCACAGAAAAGTTCAAATGAATGAACTAAATGAACTTCGTGATCAAGCTTATGAGAACTCTTTGATCTACAAGCAAAAGACAAAGAAGATTCATGACTCCAAGATCAAAAACCGCGTTTTCAACGTTGGTGATCGAGTCCTTCTTTTCAATTCCAGATTGAAGATTTTCTCGGGAAAGCTCAAGTCCCGCTGGTCTGGTCCATTCACTATCGCTAAGGTTTATCCTTATGGTACCGTTGAGTTATCTCAAACCGATGGTCCTAATTTTAAAGTGAATGGTCATCGAGTTAAGCATTACTTTGGAGAGGACATTCCCCCTGTGGTTGTCCCGGATTTACAAACATTCCCCATGAATCAATGAATGCGGGGATCGAGTCAAGCTAGTGACTCGGTAATCAAAAACATTAGCACGCACCATATGGGTTTTCACCCATAATTCTGTCTTCTTACCCCCTTTCTACCACCCTAGTGTGCGGGAGTTTTCCCCACACTGTTGTATATTCTCATTCTTTCTAAAAAAAAAAAAAAAAAAAAAAAAAAAAAAAAAAAAATCTTCTTCTAAATAAATGGCCGTAATATTTCCCTTTAACGTTCTTTGTTTCGGCATAACCGCCGGTACTTTGAATATTGAGGGCAATATTCATTTCTAAGTGTGGGGGGGAATTCTCGCGAATTTCATATATTATTTACACAATTCCCCCGTTTTTGGCCAAAAATTTTTTTTTTTGGAGTAAGTGTTCTACACTTACTCATTTGGTTATCAGTCCGCCTTGTCTGTAAGACAAAAGGATTGGCTAATCCAGGAGCAAACGGCTCTTGGTAAAGATTTCTCAAATCCGTTTATATGGCTTGCAATTTGTCCAAAATTGTATGGTTCCTCAGCTCCCCATCATCCTCAAAAGATAATGAGTTGGCTAGCCCGCAAGGTTATGGCTTGTGGTAAAGGCAGTGGAAAATCCATAATTGGTAATCAGCTCACCAAAGATAATTCTGATAATTTATCTAAGAGTTGGCTAGTCCAGAAGGGTACGGCTTCTGGTAAAGACATATCAAATCCGTTATATGGTTTATGATTTGCCAATAAATCATCTGGTTATCGTTGTACCAAGATTCTTACTTGAATCAAAACAATTGGCTACTCCAGAAGTGATGGCTTTTGGTAAAGAGTTTTTCAAATCCATCAAGGTTTTTTCAAATCATTGCTAGGGATTAGCAATATCTCAGTGTGGGGGATTGATGAGTGTCCAAATACTCATCATTTTTACATAATCTAAACTGCAAAATCATCTGAAAACACTCAGAAACACATCAAAATGATCAAATTATCACAAATCAGTGTTTTATGTGTTTTAATTGCAAAAATATCAAAATCAGATGAAAAATGTATCAAGTTTGCAAAATTGGCAGTTTTAGTCCCCCAAGTTTTAAAAGTTGTCAAATCTAGTCCCTGGAAATTCAAAAATTTTATCATTCAAGGTCCCTGAAGTATTCTAAGTTGTTTAAAATGATCCTTGAATGATTCTTTGGTCAATTGGCAAGAAAGGTCCTCAAACTTTGGAAATTTACAAATTTAGTCCTTGGACCTTTGAAAATGAATTTTATGCAAAAAGGGTTCTTGTTTTATCAATGTTGGTCATAATTGGTCCTTGTGAGAAGTTTGGAATAATGGCAAGATCAGTCCTTGAAGTTTGGCAAAATTGCATTTTTGGTCCTTGTTTATAACTAATACCAAACGGATCCTATTTAAATACTAGGCCCAAAATCCAATCCAAACACTAGCCCAACCCAACTGCTTTGACCCTTGGACCTTGACCCCCAGGTCACAATCCAATTTGGCCCCAGCCACAACCCTTTTTGAACCCCCCCATGTGTTATTAAACTTCGGTCAATGAAAGTCAAAAAAGGGGAAACGCGCTCAAATACCAGATACACTGTAGCATCTTCTCTTCCCCACCAGAAATTCAAAAACCAGAGTGGTTTTCTACATATTTTCAACCCCCCTCCATACCATGTTCCCTCCACCTCCTCTACACTCCAAAAACCTTAATTGATTGAGCCTAACTCCTCATTAAAGCTTCAAACTGCTATGAAGAATTTTTGGCGCCAAATCTTACATGTGGACGGTTCTGATTTATTTGAGTGATCCAAAGGCTCATGTTTGGTGGGAAAGATTCAGAGTACCTCAGAGATGTGAAAAAGTCTATAAAGGGAGAAAAGAAGCAAGATATCAAGTATCTAGAGTAATTTAAAATAGTTTCTTAGTCGTTTTTTTTCTAAGCTTTTAAAGTGTATGTTTTCATTTACAAGTATTTTGTTTAAGTATTTCAATTGTACTAGAATCCTTTTTAACAAGCAATTTCAAGTTACAAGCTTTAATACCAGTTTATGCAATTTTTCTTTAAGAAATCTCAAATGTTTCAAATGATGTTGTTTGTTGTTTGTATGGACTAGAATAAGTCATTTAAGCTCCAAGAAAGCTTAAGCAAGCTTTTAGCAACTCTAAAATTCAGTTTAGTTTCAAAAACAGAAAAAATCACAAAAATACCAAGAAAATAGTCAAAAATCAAAAATCACTTGAAAGGTACAAGAAAAGCTGGAGAAAGGTTTATCTTGGATGGCCTTGGGTTAGTGAACCTGTGGAGGTTCTATAGGAAGTTCTACTTGGTCTTGGTTCTCAGTTTAAAGCTTGGAAGCATTTGTAAGCTTTTTGATAAAATTGGCATTTTACTGTTATAGTGATTAAGTAGCTTATATTTTTGTTTCTTTGTGTTCACTTGTCATATTTTAGTGTGTTTAGGCCTTTAAATCAATAGCTTGTTCTTTTCAATTCATAGTTTGCAAAAACTTGGTTTCAACAGTTAAAGTGGTATTATCATCAAGTCTCAGTTTTAAGTTGTTATTGCTACTGGTTTAAGCTCATTTAGTTCTATTTAATCATAATTCAATGTCTGAAATTAAGCTCATGGTCTAAACTTGAGATTTGCTTTGTAAAATTTCATAACAGTCAACATCAAGGGGTGTTTGGTTTAGTGTGTTCAAAGGTTCTTTGTTCAGTGGTTTTGTTGGAAATCTTCATAACTTTGTCTAAACCACTTATATTAGTCAAGAGAACAAGTTCTAATTCAAAGAAAGTCAAAAATGCCTTTGATCTTAATTATGCAGTCCACTGTTGGATTTTTCAAAAGTTGGATCTAGATTTTGTGTTCAAAAGTTAATAATCTTGCTATATTCAATCTTAACCTACCTTGTAATATCATATTAAGTGCTTAAGATCAAATCAAAAGTCACTTTGGTCAACTTTTTGGTTTTTCTCAAAAAGTCAAAATTTCAAAAGGTCGTTTTTGAATAAAGTTTGGAATTTCATTGTGGGTTCATTAATAGGATCCAGTTTATAAGCTTTGGAGGATTTGTAGTCTAGTTGCTCAAGAAAAATAGAAAAATACTAGTTTTTGGTTTCTCAGCTGTTTAAGTGCTTATTTCATTGCTTTTTGGTGGTACCTGTTCTGCAAAAGTGCTCTGTGCACAGAAATTGGTTCCATTTTGAAAAGCTTGCATTGAGCTTATTAACTGTCCAAATCTCTTGTTCTCTAGTTCTTTGGAAAGCCAACCTGGTCTTCTTGAGTTGTCAAGTTTTATTTTTCACTTTTGAGCTTATTATCTAGGGCTGCAATAAGCCTAGAGTTTGTCCCATTTTCTGTTTTTCACCCAAATAGCCAAATTGCTTATTGGCTTATTGGAGCTTTTCAGTTGGATTGTTTGTATCTTTTAGTTTCAAGTTAGTTGTTCTAGCTTATTGTCACCTTAATCTAGCTTCTGTTTCAAGTAACAAGCTTGTTTGAGCTTATTTCCTCCTAATAAGCTAGTTAAGGCCACTGTTGGGCTTTTTAATCTTCAAAACTGCTTATTTGACTTTTGTAAATTTTTTGTCTTTATTAAAGTTTCATAATATTAGTATATAAGTAGTTTTCAAAAATAAAAATCACAAAAACATCAATATAAAAATAGTGATAGCGTTTATTTAAGATTTTTTAGCTTTTTGATTTTTCTTTTCAACTTTTTAATAAGCAAATCTTGTTTTTCTCTTTTTCTTAGGTTTCTGTCATCATTTAGGATTTTTAGAAAAAGTTTCAGATTTTTCTCTATCTTTTTAGTATTTTTTATAATTTTAATTAGTTAAAAATAGTAATTAATTAGTAATAAATAATTAAAAAGTCTAAAAAATATATTTTCTGTTTTAAAATTAGTTTTATCATATTTTAGATTTTTCAAAGTTAAAATTTTATTTTTCCAAGTTTATTTTCTATTTTCTAGTTTTTAAGTGTATTTTAAATAGTTATTAATTAATAATAATTAGATAAAAAGTGTGAAAAATATATTTTTAGTTTTAAAATTAGTTTTATAGTATTTTAGATTTTTCAGAATCATAAGTTTATTTTTCTAGCCTTATTTTGTATTTTCTTTCATTTTAGAGTATTTATTAAGTAGTTAAAATAGTCTTTAATTAATAATAATTAATTAAATAGTGTTAAAAATAATTTTCTTTTTCTAATAATTTTCTTTTAATTTTAGGATTCCAAAAATGTCATTTTTATATTTTTAGGTCTTTTATTTCTTAGTTTTCACTTTTTATTTTGTGCGTATACGTAGTTTTTAAAACTTACGTTTACGTTTCTTTGATCTGGTTGTTGTGCTTTCCAATTCTGTGTCCAATTCTATTCCAAATCAATCAGTAGTGTAATTTCTAATCAAAACCTTTACAGATCACTATCCTTAGTGATCATTCTATCCTCGGAGTTTGTGTTTAACACACCATTGAGTCTCCTTGGGACTTAACGACCCGGGAATCCCCTGTATTCTCTGATCTTAATTGTATTTGTGTCTGAGCAGTTTTAAGTCTGTTTAGACTTGACTGTTTTGCGCAGATCAAGTATCTGGATTGATTTTCAAATGGTTTTCAATTGGTTCCATATGGCAGATGAACAATACCAAAAAGACCGACCAACTTTACTTTATGTATGGTGATATAAGGATGATAAGGTTAGGTATTTGTTCCCATGATCCGCCAGAACCGGAGGGATCTACCCAGGGACTATCCACTAGTTAGTGTAGAGTTCTTAGGTATAATGATAAAAGGTGAGATAAGGGAAGAGTGCGGACTGAGACTGAGCTAGTACCGGAATAAACCCAACAAGGTTCTAGCTATGAGGTCTTGGTAAGCACTGAAGGGGTTGAAGAATTAAAAAGAATTGAATGTGAAAAGGGTGAAAACAAATAGCCCTCCATTGATTCAACCTTAGGGCAGAAACCGGGTTCAATTCATTTGCTACTGTCTGTTACCAAGGTAACACCGGTATTGAAGACAAGACGTCATGGACCCAGTGACG
This sequence comes from Chrysanthemum seticuspe, assembly GCA_019973895.1. NCBI lineage: Eukaryota > Viridiplantae > Streptophyta > Magnoliopsida > Asterales > Asteraceae > Chrysanthemum > Chrysanthemum seticuspe. The sequence goes on from BPTQ01000008.1 coordinate 87,052,981, forward strand.
CACTGCACTAAAACTTCCCAAACTACTCAAGTTCCTCTTAAAAGGGCTTGTTTCATTCTCACGGGGAACCGACATTATCTATCGACTTTCTATTAGAGATTGTTGATATTGAAGAAGGAGACCCTCTCCCTAGTCTCCGATATAGGATCCAAACATGCACAAATTGAGTCTAAAGCCACGAGATCATCAATAAATCTCATTAGGACACTTTCAATGAAGACTCTCTGTTTCACACAATGTGGAAAGAGAGATTATATCTTGAGTCCTACGCATTATCCTTGTGGTTTTGCCAGAACATCCGAGTGATATGTGAACATATTCACAGTGAAGATGGAAAACCTTTTGGAGCCAACATCAAACAAGCTCCTGGTAGGCGGCATGTGAGATCTATTATATAGATCAACCATGTGACAACTGAACAGAAACAATGGGGCGATTCAATCTCTTGAATCAATCCTGGTTCATGTTATGGATAGACGGATACCTTTGTGTTAGTGCAAATATTACGATATTTAATCTATACAGTCTCGTTTGTTTTGATTGATGACAAACATGTAACTTGTAATACATAACGTAAAATGTACAAGTTACTTGTAATCACACGTTGTCTCAACATAGATTCAACACCTCTCGATGTCTCAAGTCCTCGTATGTTACAACACAGGTTCGTACATGTTTGTTATGTGGCATTATGATCAAACCCATTAACAAATCATTTAGAATGTTTAAAATACGTTTAGAGTCACTAAGTATTTTAATAGGTTAACCATTCTATTTCGAACCTCATTTTACATTTTGCATTCACAAGTATTTCATACAAATACTCAAGTTTACTTACACTTGACAAAATATATTTTATTTTGACAAGCACTCTTTTACAAAAGGTAACTAGACATTTTATTAACTAGTTACATAATACATTTTACAAGTTTACCTTGGTAAACTTTTTAATCTAAAAATGGAAATACATGTTACATCATGTCATGCATCATCTTTGAAATCCTTGGAAGATCACTTGAATATTTTGGTTAGATTGACACACAATATATCAAATGTGATCTTAGTAAGATTTGGTAATATCTTGGAAAGATTTGAAGAAAGATTTTTTAGAATTTCTGTCAGGCACCCACGGCACCAAATTGCATAAAGGACGGAACCCTTTAAAGGGCTCCTTGGTCCATGGACGCTCCTGTCCACTTTTGGCTATAAATAGAAGCCCATTGTTTTCCCATTTCTTCACCACTTCAAAGCACATCTTCTCCACCTTCTTGCATACATTTAGATCAATCATTAACAATGTAGTAACACACATTAAACACCCTAATACCATAGGGCGGAAAGGAGATCCGTGACCGAACCACTATAAATCCTCGTGTTCGGTTTGCACTTTCCTTTCTTTATCTCTTTACTTTTATACTTGCACTATACTATTGTTTGTGATATGGTTTATGTTCATGATTGTGTGACAACTTGGTTTACCATGCTTTATATTAGTCACAAACAATAATTGGTACTTTCATAATATAACAAGCTTCATAAGCGATTTGATACTAAAGATCTAAAGTTTTTAAACGGTAACGTATTCACCCCCCTCTACGTTTCCACAATTGGTACCAGAGCCACGTAGCTCGTATTTTCAAAACAAATGGTTTTTAAAATAAAGTACGATCCATGTATCAAATTACCATTGAAGCGAAAAATAATATGAAAAATGCTTTGCTTGTTATACTTAGAAATTTTGTTGTTAAATGTAACTTTGTATACAAGCTTGAAGGTTTTCTTGAAAAATAAAATAAAAAAGAGTTTGTTGAAAGAACTAGTAAGTATTGTATTGTGTGCTCATAGAAAATTTACAAAGAAATATGATTTTAAAGGAGTGTTTGGGATAACTATAAATCTAGTTGAAAATCACCTCCGTAAATGTTTAAGATAAGTTACATAAGTAGATATGTTGTTAAATATTTGTATTATATGTTTACTATGAAATCTAGTAAGTCGCACACGTTTTCTCTATGTCAAATAATAGTTTTGGTGAATCTGTCTCAGAGGACCACGGCACCAAATCTTATAAAGGGCGGATCCCTTTATTTGGTTCCGTGGAATCCGTCTGTACAGTATGCAGTTTTTTGGGCAACTTCAAAAAATCATAACTAATTAACCGTAAGTCCGTACGAGTCGAGCCACCTATCATTTTAAAAGGAATTGAGTCTACTTTCATTTAAAAATACTCTCATGGCCTGAGTCTAATTTTAAATAAGTTAAATAGACCAAATACTACACTATGTCTAAAATATTGAGTTTCGCTTTAACATAAAAACTCAAAATTTTGAATCGAGCAATTTAAGTTGGTATTCTTAGAACTTTGATACAACTTCCTTTGAAACTAAATAATTTGGTAATATGTTTAAAGGAAACTAATCAAGCTTGGTATACATCGTCATACTTAAACGCAAAACGACGAAAAGTGTCTTTCTTGTTATGCTATGCTAAATGACCACTTGTTTATGTTGTTTGCATATATGTTGCTTGCTTATTTTTTAAATTGTTGTTTACACTTGTTTGTTTGCATAATATAAGTGTCAATCTTGCCATGTTATTTATTCGCTTGTTTGACGATTTCTTGTTTATGCACAATAGGTTATTTGCTAGATTTTGTGCACTAAGTTGGAAAATTATTTTACCATCGCTTGTAGAATTAGATCACTTCGTTTGCATAGGTTACTAACATCTCGCATAACTTATGAAAGTCATAACTCACTTAGCAATGAGTACTAAGTAAATTAGTCAAGTACTTTGAAAAATGAAGGTGTTAAGAGAGTGTTTGGTACAAGGACAAAAACAATGTTGTATGATGTAATTTATTTGTTTTTACTTTGTAGGATGATAATATGACTTAAAACAATGTTATATGCTAACCGGTTTATGCAGGTGGATAGCACAAGTGTGTTATCAAATTTTACCCATTTTCACTTTTATGTGAAAATCGTTAGCCCTTGGTCAAAGTCTATGCTCCACTATATTTGTATATGTGTTATCGACTTTTCCTAACTAGAAGTAATTAATGTCACATATTTTAAGCAAAATTTCAGGTTTCGGAAAACTCCCCGACACCTAAAAAATGGGTCTGTGAACTTTTCTGGTGTCCACGGATCAGACGGCACCAAAATGTTGGTACCGTCTGTTATGTATTTTGGTACCGCCATACCTGTACAGGCGGACCAGGCGGCACCAATTTAAGGGTTCCGGCTGTGTAAAGAAATGGTGCCGTGAATCCTACAGGTAAGTTATTGAATTTTACTAAATCCCGCAATCTAATTTACCAAACTTCGTTTCTAAGATAGTTGTTAATGCATATCTTTCATACCTCACTCAACACATCCTCAATGGATTAACTTAGGATGTTTGACATGATTTTAGACACTTCCATCTCATTAGAAACTACCATCTTTGTATGGATTAACATCAAATCCATGAATCCTTAGTTCCATAAATCAACACATTCAAGATGATCATTTTCACACCTTCACTGTTACTTTTCCTCAAGCTTAGCATTTCTTAAAGAAAAATCAAAATGACTAAATCCTTAACCTCAAATAAGCCACTTAAGAAAACCACTAGGATTAGCATTCGATCTTGTTGCTTCATTAACTTGAGCTCTTCATCCTCAGACTCATTACCTCTCAACATCTCATCACCCATTCAAGATGTGAACTTTCTAAACTTGAGTACTCCAACTCCACCACCAAAATCACCCACCATCATCCAAAACAACTTCACTACCAAAGTCTCCAAAGCTTGTACCTATCAAACTTTGTGCAACACCACCAACATCTCCTCACCCGTTTGCGGATGACTTAGATGACTTACCGAGACTAATAAACCTGGACTCATTATTTGCAAAGATATCATACACAAGTCTAACATATGACTATAGATATTGTTTTGTATCTACATGTATTGCCTCACCTGGTTAACATGAAAATAATGTGTCATCCTTCAAGACGATAAGTATTTACATCGAGTCATAACTCACACATATGTTAAATACATATTATCAAGTCTTGTTATCCTTGAGTTCAATCTAAGCTTTATAATCTCAACAAATTAGGATTGACAACTTAAGTATTTCATCCGAAATATTCAAGTATATGCGACTTACGATTGTAGTCATTAAAAGTCATATCCGAAAAATCAACACCCAAGTATTTTAACAACACATGTTGAAACACTTATCCAAAACAAACAACCCACGGTGCCACTTATCCCTCTTTGACACCTAGTATCCCTCTTCCATCTTTTGGCACCATTAACCGTATTGCTCATGAACTTCCAAAAGTATACTTTAAATCAAACGTGCCCTTTCAAGGTGAACCTATACCTCAGCCCCTAAGCTTCATAAACATAACCAAAACTTCAAGCACTTCACCCACTAGTTGTAGCAACCAATGAACCATAAGAATTAGTATCCGTATTTTTTGTGTTCAACATCTATGGACAAATATTCAACCTAAGTACTCCCATAGCACAACAAACCCCTACATCACCACATCCTTATTTAGACACTAGAAGACCTACCATCTAGATCAACCAATCCACCATCCTTACCATCATTTGAATTCGTTGAGTGTATTGCTCAAAAAGCCCTTGTGTCCAACACTTGTACTGAATCAAATGCACGTTTGAACAAACTCAAACATCCTTTCCAACATATAAGGACTTAGATAATTCATTATGGCTAGAACCTTAACTATCAAATAAGCATGGTGCTCTTGGTAATTGTTGTCAATTTCCACTAGGTATAAGTAGTACTACCTTCACAAATTATCAAAGTATTAGTAATACTTCGTCGTTAAACTTCTGCATAAATTTCGTTAAACCTCAAATCAACATTTTAACAACATATGTTAAAATGCAATCTCAAAGCCAACATCATACACCCCAAGCAACAATGACTTTTGAGGAGTATACATAAGAAACTCGAGTGAATTCCTCTTGTCATCATCTAGTGAATATAATCTTGAGACCAAGTTTATTTAGATGGGACTATCCGATTCAAACACTTTGGCTTCATATCTTCATTTAGGAAAACATGATGTTTTGAAGAACATTATGACTAAGATTGATGCGTTAAGCTTTCATTTTGTTAAAAGGATATTGTATATCCTATGCATCACTCTTGCGACATAAATAGTTGTGTTACAAGAGATTTCATTACACCTCATTGGCTAAATGATCTTGAAACAAACATCTACAAGTTCTGTGAACTAGCATATCCAATTCATCTTGTCATACTTGTTTTCATAAGCATGATAACTTTATCCCATGGGATAATCTCATTTGTTGAAAGATACTATTTGTATCTATTTCCTTTCAAGCGTACATCATAACCTAACCTTGCTCAAACTGAGTGCACATCCAAGGTTAAAACTACACATCTTTAGAGCATACACAAGATCTATTGAAGTTGGTAACCTCACTTAGATTCTTGTTAAATAATATTCCAAAGAGCTTTCTTGAGAACGTTCTTAGTTTAACATATTCCATTCTTAGATGATCAGTTCACATTTAAAGTACAAGATGTCATCCATTAGATCATACAATTAGCTGTGTAATTTGACCAACTTTAGATTCTAAACACAAGATTAAAACACATTGTTTATCAAACACACAATTGTTAAAATTCATGTGTATAACATGACGTCTTCATCACCTTAGTTATATTGCATATTAGTTAAGTCACATTAAGCCAAGTATTGGTAAACTATCATCTTTTATGCACTTTAATATGCAAAAGTAGGAGTTCCCATCTTTCTAACATGAGAATGACTACTGGAGAACCTATTGCACTAGAAACTCAATTTGACCTAACGGTTGAATTGCTTCCTGGAGAGAAGTTGGGTATGTGGAATCACCCGTAAAAATGGTCGTGTTTAGCCTTAATTGAGCACCGCTAGTAATAGTCTCATATTCATTCTCCAACTTGAAAAATCTGTTTTCCTATACTTGCCTAAAGTAAGTGTTAAAACATTGATTGTTTGCCTCGCCTTAGGAATACTAATCAAACAAGTAGTATATATGACTTTTCTTTTAAAACCACTTGCATTTTACTTACATGTGTTGATTACATGTTCTTGTTTGATACGATAAGTTAATTTGACATTATCTTAGTGTTTGATAACTAGTCAAATGTGTAAACCTTAGTAAAACCATTTGCATTGCACTTACATGTGTTGATTACATGTTCTTGTTTAATACGATAAGTTGATTTGACATTATCTTAGTGTTTGATAACAAGTCAAATGTGTAAACCTTAGTACAGTTTTATCTTTATAATGCTTGTATTGTTGTTTCATGCTACTAAATGTTTAAACCTAAACTTTATTTGCATGATACTTACTTTTGAATTATTTTTAGCATGATTAACATGTTACTTATGAACTCATAATATGTCATTTTGATACGTGATAATTTTGATATGATATATTTGTGTTTGTAAGCTATTAGTTGGCATGCATTATATCTATGTGTAGTACGATCTAAATGATACATGCTCCAAATTGTTATGTCTAAAACATGGCTTGCATGAATCTTTCATCTTATTTCTTTTGCTTCTTGTCACACTATTTGTTTGCTACATATGCACATATAATATGTCAAAATGCTTTTGGTATGACAAACTTTTAGAAGCCTTTTTATCTTACAAATTAATCACATAGATTGTTGTGTTAATTTACAAGCCAAGTATGCTTAAGCGTCTAAGTCTAATGACAAAACAATCTCAAAATGAAATGTCTTGAATAAAGTTGTATTCTTGCATAATATGATTGTCTTGATGCTATCTTGTATGGTGATTTCTTGTCTACTAAAGTGCAATGTGTTTTTGCTTATATAATATGTTTGATTTCTATCATGTTAACATCTTTTGTCACTAACAAATTTGTTTTGTAGGTTGATAACAAATTATTTGTTATCTCACTTGGTTCTAACTTTTATATGCTCATTTTTGCATAATCCCCTTTATTGCTATGCAGATTAGTACTATGCTTTATGGGACCCCTACACTTGCATATAGTTTAAAAGCATATAAAATTAAGTTCTAGAGGGTTGGCTTTGCATTTTTGTCTTTCAACCGACCTCTTTCCAAATCTCATTTTAGCTTCCGCTTTCCAAAAATCATCTACATCATTATTTAGTTATAACAATACTCTGATCCTCTTCACTTCCTATTAGGAAACCACATGCCTCATCATACGATCATCTCGCATTAATCGAGAAGAGGTACGTGACTTTAAGGATGAAGCTCATTGTATGCTAACCATCATCCAGAAAAACATTACTAAGCTCACCTCTTTCGTTAACCCGAATAACCTCCTAAACACTTTGTTATCATTCCTTATTTGATACATTGCACATTATGTTGGATGTCCACCAATTAAGGGGGAGAGAAATTCATTCACATAATTGTATTTTGTCAAAATTTATGTCTCTTAGACTCTACAATACCAACACATGGGTAAATACCACTTAGCTAAAACCGGTTCATGAAACCACAACTAGTTCAACCTTTTTCGCACCAATACCTCATCAAGTGAAAAACGCATCATGTGTTTTTTACAAAACGTCTTCATCTCCACATATAGGATTTTCCTTAAACTAGCACCTTACAACTTCACTATCTAGAACACCATCATAGGATCTTATCCTTTTCTCGCTTATCATGCATGTCCTTGTCAGTGCAAACGATATATTAATCAAAACAGCCATCTCCAACACGTTGGTCCATCCAACTCTCACTCATATGATGTCATTCTCATCCTCATATAGGTACTCATTATTAGTATTTTCCATATTGTCTTCACTTCTTTTCAAAGTGATAATCATACATGTCGGTCAAAACCATGCTAATACTACCTTTCCCATTGTCACCTAGAATAGGTCATTTTTATAATTCGTGTCAATCAATGAACGAATTTATCTTCATCACTTTTATATCTTTTGGTATCTTCATTATAATATTCTTAGATAGAACACATTATTTATTACTCTTGGGTTGAAGCATATGAGAACTTGCTCAAAACAATAGATTGTTAGCATCAATAAATCATTCAAATCATAATCCTTATGCATCATTGAAATGCAATGTCCATTCATTTTTTTTTTCTCTTAGCTTTGGTCACTTGACATGACGAAAGGATTGCATGAATCCATATTTTTATATTTGCTATACATACGAGTTTCTAACTCCTTAAAAGCTTCCTACCTAATCACCACCACCTTCCATCACCACTTTCACTAATCATCACCACCATGGATTAGCGAAACCTTACTTTTGTAAATCTCGAGTCATCTACCATCACTACATGATTCCTACAAGTAAACCGACACCAACACTAGCACCACTAGTGTCACACCCGGTGGGAGACTTCATATCTTCTTCCTAGGAACTATTATGTAGGTTTTTATCATATTATATTCTCACTTTTCTTATGATTGTAATTAGGAGACTACACTTCATGAGATCTTTGATTATATCATTTATCACATATATACATCTTATTTTTCTTTGTGAAAAAGATGAAATATATTGCACTAATGTTTTTCATTGTAGGTTCATCATCATATACACTCGATTGTATATAATTTACTCATCTAAGGATGAAGTTTGCATCAATTATTTTTCTTAGTTTAGGTGCTTTTTGACACCTTAGAACAAGGAGGAATGTCCTTTAAGCACTCATATTGCATCGTCTATACACTTGGTTGTATATGACATATTTTTCTAAAGACAAAGCTTCTATTATACTAATATTTTGAAGGTTCATCTTGACGCCCTAGAGCAAGGGGAGCTTCCGTCAAGAATTTACTGAATGCATCTTATATACACTTTGTTGTATATCACTTACTCGTCTAATGACGAATATAGTTTTGCACTAATATTTGTTTTGTAGGTTTTTAACTATACCCTGATGCCTCAAACAAGGGGGAGCAACCGTCAAGGGGGAGCATGCACGCATTTAGCATCATTCTCACTTTTCAACACGCATTTGTGCCTCGATAAAAAGTGGAGAAAATAGGCTAACATTGCTATCCATTTTTCTTTTTCATATATTTCTCATAATTTTTGTTGCATAAAACTAACCTTGATGTAGGTTAAGCCTCTTTATTTGATCCATGGATCCGCTACCAAACAAGGGACGGATTGTAGTGGACGATTTAACTTCACTAGGGATGATGCAAGCTCGCCTTTTCGGGGAGAAATTAAGTTAAACTCCAAGGACACGCCCTTTTTGTTTCGACAAAAGGGGGAGAAGAGTGTAAACGGAGAAGGTAATGTAAAGGTAGTAAGGATACAAGTAACTTTTTACATTTTACTTTCTATTACGTTTACATATATTTGTCATCATCAAAAAGGGGGAGATTGTTAGTGCAAATATTACGATATTTAATCTATACAGTCTCGTTTGTTTTGATTGATGACAAACATGTAACTTGTAATACATAACGTAAAATGTACAAGTTACTTGTAATCACACGTTGTCTCAACATACATTCAACACCTCTCGATGTCTCAAGTCCTCGTATGTTACAACACAGGTTCGTACATGTTTGTTATGTGGCATTATGATCAAACCCATTAACAAATCATTTAGAATGTTTAAAATACGTTTAGAGTCACTAAGTATTTTAATAGGTTAACCATTCTATTTCGAACCTCATTTTACATTTTGCATTCACAAGTATTTCATACAAATACTAAAGTTTACTTACACTTGACAAAATATATTTTATTATGACAAGCACTCTTTTACAAAAGGTAACTAGACATTTTATTAACTAGTTACATAATACATTTTACAAGTTTACCTTGATAAACTTTTTAATCTAAAAATGGAAATACATGTTACATCATGTCATGCATCATCTTTGAAATCCTTGGAAGATCACTTGAATATTTTGGTTAGATTGACACACAATATATCAAATGTGATCTTATTAAGATTTGGTAATATCTTGGAAAGATTTGAAGAAAGATTTTTTAGAATTTCTGTCAGGCACCCACGGCACCAAATTGCATAAAGGACGGAACCCTTTAAAGGGCTCCTTGGTCCGTGGACGCTCCTGTCCACTTTTGGCTATAAATAGAAGCCCATTGTTTTCCCATTTCTTCACCACTTCAAAGCACATCTTCTCCACCTTCTTGCATACATTTAGATCAATCATTAACAATGTAGTAACACACATTAAACACCCTAATACCATAGGGCGGAAAGGAGATCCGTGACCGAACCACTATAAATCCTCGTGTTCGGTTTGCACTTTCCTTTCTTTATCTCTTTACTTTTATACTTGCACTATACTATTGTTTGTGATATGGTTTATGTTCATGATTGTGTGACAACTTGGTTTACCATGCTTTATATTAGTCACAAACAATAATTGGTACTTTCATATTATAACAAGCTTCATAAGCGATTTGATACTAAAGATCTAAAGTTTTTAAACGGTAACGTATTCACCCCCCCCCCCTCTACGTTTCCACACTTTGAAAAACCGGTCTTTGTGCTTAAAAACTCTTTTCTTTAGCACTTAGACTGTGTACCAATATTTCAAATCAAAAGGCGTTTATGATTGATACTTGATTTTCACTAAAACCTTCGTTGTATTGCAAAAATAATTTCTATTGAGCAATACACGATTGTTTTTCAAATCTCATTTCATCAATCAGTGAATCTCTATTCGCTGGTTCACTCACTCCGTGTTGTCTTCTTTGAAACGCTCCGGTTTGAGAACAGCTAGAGCAGCTGCGAAACCCTGTCAAGGAAATTCTTCGAAATTATACCTGATCACAGACAGTACTTGTACTGATCAACGGGGAACCGTGGGCCGTGTACCTCAATTCAACGAAAGTGATCAAAGAGACTTTCGTGCGCTTTATTGCTAAATGTTTTATGCAGGTACTCCCTACGTTTGCAGCTGATCAGAATGAAGCGGTCAATTCATAGCTGCATGCTCACTTTACACATTCATCTCGAAAGAAAGCATGACTAAGGCATCAATGACTCTGATATTTTTCACTCCATGCTTCTGCTACGCTGCTGCCAATATCATGAATCAACAAAAGCTTCTGCTACTCTGGTAAGAAGATGTCATGATCCAGAATGTGAGCATGTCAGTCCGAAAGTCACATCATCACATAATACCAACACCACAATGGATGTCTCAGAGAATTTTGTTAGCTGATGATCTCAAATGCTGGCTCAAAATTTTTATCACGTGGATCAGTAAAAGACCTCCACTTGGACTATCCATACATGCAATCAGAAGAATTAATGTCTACGAGCTTCAGAGAAAAGTACTACATCAAGAATGCAAGAACTATTTTAATGAAATATCTGGTTGTATTCAATGTAACTTTTGTACATGATTGAGGTGACCTCCCTTAGGGGGAGATTGTTAGGAATTAGAAATTCCAGGTATTAAAGAGTCGGTCACCTCAAGTATATGTAATCTTTAGAAAGCTCGTAGTCGTAGTTATTTTAAGTTAAGAAGTATTTAGTTAAGTAACACTGTGGAGGACGGACGGGTCTTTACCCACTGTATGCCTGATCCACAGCCCGTTGTGTGGCGTTTTATTGTAAGACTATAAATACTCTCTACCTTCCAAGGTAGAGAGTTGGAGCTCATAATAAGATTTTTCTTTCTCTCACTAAAGTTCCCTAAACCTCTAAATTTCTCTCTCTAAAACTCATCTCCTATACGCCTATGTATGATTGTGTTATGATGTGTATGTGAAATCCAATATCCTACAGGTACCATTTTGTAATGTATGTCATAGTCACTGAGTTGACTTTTCATCCATAAGACATTGCCACAACACCCTGCATCAGCCACATACTCAGCTTCAGCTGAAGACATAGCCAATGATTGTTGTTTTTTAGCACTCCAACAAACCAGTTTTCCACCAAGAAATTGACAGGACCCTGAGGTACCTTTTCTGTCCATGTTGCAGCCATCATAATCAGAGTCAGAATATCCTTTGAGATCAAACCCTGAGCACTTTGGATAGTAGAGTACAAGGCTTGAAGTTCCCTTTAGGTATCTGAGTATTCTTTTGGCTGCAGTGAGATGGGATTATTTGGGATTGGACTGATATCTTGCTATTAGACAGACTAAGAATTGTATGTCTGGTCTGGAAGCAGTTAGATACATCAGTGAGCCAACAATCCCCCTGAAATGGGTTTGATTGACTGATTTGCCAGTGAGATCAGGTCCAAGGTTGTTAGGAGGGACCATTGGTGTCTTCACTGAGGCACAGTCAGATATCTCATATTTCTTCAAGAGATTTCTGGTGTATTTCTCTTAACAGATGGAGATTCCTTTATCAGTTTGCCTGATTTGCAGTCCAAGGAAGTATGTGAGTTCACCCATCATGCTCATTTCAAACTTTTTTGTCATCAGTTTTTCATACTGTTTGCAAAGAGTGTAGTTTGTTGAGCCAAAGATGATGTCATCAACATATACTTGGACTAGTATCACATCTTGTTTTGTCCTATAGATAAACAGTGTGTTGTCTATCTTTCCTCTGACAAACTTGTTTTGAATCAGGAAGGCTGAGAGAGTTTCATACCATGCTCTGGGAGCTTCTTTTACTCCATATAGGGCTTTGTCAAGCTTGCAGACATAGTCAGGGAATTCACTATTCTCAAAGCCAGGAGGTTGCTGAACATACACATCTTCCTTGAGTTCACCATTCAGGAATGCATTTTTTACATCCATTTGGTAAACTTTGAAGTTCATGTAGGTAGCACATGCAAGGAAGATCCTGATGGCTTTCATTCTTGCAACAGGAGCAAATGTCTCATCATAGTCAATGCCTTCTTGCTGACTGTAACCTTTGGCTACAAGTCTGGCTTTGATTTTAATGACAGTGTTGTTTTCATCAGTCTTGTTTCTGAAACCCCCCTTCATATAAGCCCCGCAAAAGTCATAACAAGCACGGAAATTACATACTAGCACCTCACATGGGGTGTTTGGGTACTCACATCTCTCGGGTGTATATGAATTATAACAAGTTGGAAATGGAAGATAAACACTCATTAACCGGTCCTAGTACATAGATTACCATAGGCTTGAGAATAGATCAAACCTCCATTGCTTTGGCGTAAGTACCTAGGAAAGACTATCAAAGAGGCCTTTTAAAGGGTTGTAATGTTAGGCTTACGGTAGAGAAACAAAGGGTTTGGTGGGATAGGCTATTTAGTGGTGGCAAGTCAAAAATCTTTATGTTACAAGCATACGAAGAATGGCGTTGCTAGGCCAAGACTCGACACTCTAAACTCTAGATAACTGAAACAAACAAACATAAATTTAAAGGATAGATGTAGGATGGTAGCCCGTATGTTTTTTTTATTTTTTTATTATTTTTTTTCAACACTCTATTTTTTTTCTTTTTCTCTTTTTCTATTTTTTTTCGATTTTTTTTTTCAATACACTTTTACTCTACCATCCTCTATGGTAACATCAAAATGATAGGGATTTATAGGCACATCCCTACACTTGAGTTTTTATTACTCTAACACTAATTTAACCCGAATTGAAAAGATCAAAACACTTGGAGTACATTATTACGCAAATAAAGGGAATTTAAATTTAACGTTCCCTTCCCGTCATTTCATAAACTTTAACTTTTCCCATGAGTCCCAATCGTCCCAAAACTGTGTACAAAGGATATGACTCGACTTAGCAACTTATGCAAGCAACTAGATAATTGAACTAAGGGTTAAGTGGGATAACAATAATGCACTAAAAGTGAGTGCATACAAGGTAGACCAAGGCGATTTGGGTGTACATTTGGGGGTGGATTGTAAACAATGCTCTTCATTGATATTTCGGAAAACCAAAACATCACGAGAACCGCGAAAAGGATAGGCTCTGAGGGGTTAACTAGGGGTATCGTGTACTAAAGATGAGTACAACGCAAAGGTGTGGGGGAATTACTCAACCAATGTGGAAGAAGTAATTGTATTACGGGTATCAAACAAGGGTTATCCTAATGCCTCTTATCATTTAGTTATTCCTAACTACACAAGTGTAGTCTTACTAGCGATCTCGGGATGCATCACAAAATAAGTTCTATAATCTATTATACTACCGGTTCACACACTAAGCATTAAAGATGAATGCTTTAATTCCTACTAATCTAAGGGTGATCCTCACATTTTTGGTGGAATTTAGGTGGTAAAGGGTTTTTTTGTGCTAGTCATGTAACTTCCTATCCATGAGACGCTTTTGGTAAGACTAATGGCCCACTCCTATATGTCATGAAAAATTTTAAATTTGGTGCCAAAATTACCCTAACCGACATTTTCTCATGGTTTATTACACAAATACAATTGGACAAAGCAAATAATCAAGGATAAGCATAGTTTCAAAGTTCCCGTTTTATTTTCCCTCCCTACACTTAAACTGAACATTGTCCCCAATGTTCCCCGAAAGTATCAAAGTTATGATAATGGAAGGTAATAAAAAATGAAAGAAACTAATACTCTCCTGATTAGCTCGGTAGGATCCGTGTGTGAAGTATTGGTTAAATCCTTTCCAAGAAGAATGTATGCGTGAAAAGCTCCTTCCAACCTTATGTATCTTCTTCTTGATAAATAAAACCTGCACACTTGAAGAAAACAAATGAAACCTTCGCGTAAAATCGGCGGTAATAATATATATAAGACTCTACTAAACTAGGATATAATGCTTGTGGAATGGATGTTTACAGAATTTCTGGAAAATTAAGACCTGGAAAATTCCAAAATTTATAAGTAGCTCAGAAAACGAGAAAAAAGTAATCAGTTGTTTTTACTCCTTCCTGACGCCGTCAGGTTGCGATCCTGATGCCGTCAGGTTATCCTGACAAAAACTGGTTTGCGATTTTCTGGAAAAAATTCTGGAAAATTTACATCTTTAAAATCTAGAAAAATTTTCTGCAAAACATCCATTATGACTCGATACAAGCATTTGACTTGAACAAACACACATGTATATCTTTTAATTAATTGAAATTCTCATGTTTAAGTTTCTTTTGAAAACGTGTATAATCCTCCCTACACTTATCCTTTATGTAAAATACCTTTATATGTAATTAAGACGAGGTTAAAAACAAAATAAAGCATTTTTACAAATTTAAACATGAGAATAAACAATCAATAAAAGATATACGACACACAAATAAAAATGAAAAACAAATACACATGGGTTGCCTCCCAAGAAGCGCTTGTTTTTGTTCGAGTCACGAGCCTGACTCTACCCTTATTTAACGGATAAACGGGAGGTTTTCCCTACACTTAAGCTTAAGTGTGGGTGATAGTAGCGATACACACCCTTAGGGTGGAAATTTGCTACGTGAGGAGAGGGTGATGGGATTCATTATAACCTTACCTAAGTCTATTGGTATAGCGGGTGAATCAAATCTCTCTCCTAAAAATGGATCATCTTCTATCAACTTCAAAAGATTCTTAGTTAAGGATCCATCTTGACCTAATAAACCCGGTTTAAACCCATAATGTTTCTTGTTATCGACCATGAATGGGTGATATAAGTGTGTAAGGTCATGGGTTACTCCTATATTAGCTTCCACTCTACATGGACTAGAGTCTACCACTTTTATCAAGTAACTACCCGGATTATTTATTTTGATGGGTGGATTGGGGCCTAATTCAATTCCAAGATTTACATCTAAAGACGGCAAATTGGGTAAGTTTTTTGGTTGAGGCTCCGGTTCATCAAAATTAGGAACTTCCCTAGGACTAAGAGAGAGGTCATGACAACAAGCATCTAAACCTACATTCTCTAGTGGCATTTGGTCCAAAGGTTCTATATCAATCGGGGTTCCCATAGTCTCTTCTACTTCTTCCGGGTAAGTTATAGGTGATGTGTGTTCCTCAAGTGATGGTAGGGCTTGTGGGCTTGGAATTTCCACCTCATTCTCCATTATATCTAGATCTCCTAAAAGTTCATCATGTGTTTTAGTATGATCTAACCCAAATACACTCCTAAGTATCTCAAATCCTTCTTTAGCCATTTCAAATTCTTGGTCCGATTCATAAGAATCATTCTCAAAAATTTGATCACTATGTTCCATTTGCCTAAAGGATTCCTCATGTGTGTCATATGTTTTGAAATCTATCCCACACATGCAAATAGGTGGTTCAACTCTAACCATCTCACAATCTTGTCCGGGTTTAGGTTCCATGTTCTTAAAAACTAGGTCTTTTTGATCATGATGCCTAAGGTTGGATAAATCCTCCTCATCCATTTCCTCAAGTTGTGACAATTGACTGTTTATACTTAGGAGGCTTTTCTCAAAAAATTTCCAGAGGGTTTCACTAAAAGGAGTTGATTCTAACAATAATCGTTGAATAGAAGCCACACAAGCACAAAATTTATCAAACCCATCCAACCTTACACCCGTCTCCTTTTGGATATCTCTAAGTTCACTCACAAATTCATTAGAACAATAAAAACCAATCCAATCTGCGAAATTCAATTGTTCCTCATTTGTTAATGATTCAAATGCAATTTCACTTGCCATAGCGACAAATGAAAAGGGTTTTACGAACACAAACACAAAGAAGGGGGATAGACTACGAGGAAGCTAAAAATTGGAAAAATTTACTTGATATGAATCAAGCAAAGAAACCTAAACGAGGTGGACTACTAACTAGCTATTCTATTTCCCGGAAGTGGCGCCAAAAGCTTGATAACGCTACACGCATCGTTCGGGGTCAAAGGAACTTCCTTTTCGTCGAGCAAGTTTTTCAACACCCTAGGCAGTGAACCTAATCATTGTAGTGTAGTATTAGGGTAAGCCACGGGAATTGATATCGTTCTCTAAGGAAATAGGAATGCTAGTGAGGAGTTACTACGCTAAGGTTGAGGTTGAGGATGATTATTTTTTTATCTTTTTATGTTTTTTAGGAAATGGAAAAGTACGAATCTCGGGGTTTGGATTTGGGGGGTTGGTATTTCTACCGATTACTCTACTATCTAATTATCTAATTAACTAATGTGAGGGTAGTCTATGTCTAGTTATTGTGTGCTCGTATGATGATTTAAAGATGTGTTTACTTAGGTTTTATTACTCCTTAATTATCTCCTATTGATGGTTGAATTGTCACATCCTTATTCTTAATCGCGTTGTGTGTCTAAGGTCGTAGGGTATGCGTTTATCCCTAACTCTTTGAAACTACCAAAGGGTCTCGTCTATAAAATCTCTAGTATTTATAAACTCTAACTCTAAGGTACTCTTTGGATGGTTTAGCCTACAACTACTCTAGGTGTTATAGTCTAAGGTTCACAAAGATTAATCAAGCATTAACTACACAACGAATGACCTATCGCATTACTAGATCATTAGCAATTAAGATAAGAGACAACCAATCAATATTCAATAGTTAAGTTTCATATTCCCTAAGCAAACACACAAGTAAATTAGCCGGACATGGAGAACATGCAAGCATACACACAAATAATTGAAGACATAATTGAATTAATGAAGTAAAACACTTATCTTGGTGTAAGATAGGGTTTGAAACCCTAAAATACTGTACAAGACAGCCTTGGTTCGGTTTAGGTTTTTACTCCGAAAGACTACACACTGAAAACTGAAAAATTCGGATTCTATATATAAGATTACATTCGCGACGGCGTCACCTTATGATTTGTGACGCCGTCGGGTCGCCATCATTAGGGTTTCGTCTTGGCCACGTTAGTCTTGCGACGATGTCACCTTATGCTTGTGACACCGTCCTCTTCAGCCTCTGACGCGGTCTGGATCAAATCTAGGCCGACTGAGTTGCGACGACCTACTCTTTTAAAGCCTGACACCGTCACTTGAAAATAAGCAATTTGGCTACTGTATCATCACAACATGTGCTCCGACGACATCGCAGATAACACCTGATGCCGTCCCCTTGTGTTTCAGCAGCTTGAGTGTCTCGATTCTTGACTTTGGCCATTTTCTTCGTATATCCGCGCCTTTTCGTCCAAATAAGTGCCATTCCAGCAATTTGCCTTCAAGAGACCTGAAAAGTGAAAAGGAACGATATTAAGTAATAACGGATAAAAAAGTGATCAAATAAGGGCTTAAACGACCCGTCAAAAAGGTACATTTTAAAACCTTATCATTTACCCTGCACAGATTTAACACTGTTTGTTGTTTATGAGGGACTGGCCTCAAGCAATGCAAGCTTAGCTTTGACTTTCCTGTACTTAACTTCAAAATCTACAGTTTTGTTTTGGTCATATTTGTTTTGAAAATTTTGATGAGACTGATAGATTTTTGGTTGAAATTTGCTAAAGCTTGAGGACTGATTTGACCCAGATGGTCTGTAAGAGGGTTCAAAGATTGTTTTTGAAAAGCAGTCTTTTGCAAAATGACCTCTTTTATGACACTTAAAGCATTCAGTGTCCTCATTTGCTTTAGCATTTGAAAAACCTTTGTTTCTTTTTATAAACCTTCGAGAGTTAGCAAGGAGTGCCCTTTCCTGAAATTCAACGTTCAGGTCATTTAGGTACTCCTCACTTGATCTCTCATCAGGCTCATCATCTGAATTTTCCTGAAAATCTTGAACCACACTGTTAGAATAAAAAGCAGTTGATATTGGTGTTGAAGTGGTGGTCAGGGACTTCTTGACTTCCTGAGACTTCTTTAAGTCAGGGTATCGTCTGTTGATGAGGTTTTCCTCATAGACAAATTTCCCATAAATTTCAGGAAGTTCAAGATTCTGGATATGATTAGCATTCCTAAGTCCCTGAGAGAAATTCAGCCACTTCTCAGGGAGACTATTGACAAAACCAACATTGATTTCATGTTTGGACAACTTAACACCATCATTTGATAGTTCATTTAACAAAGTTTTGTATCGGGTGTAAGTTTGAGACAGAGTTTCTGAGTCCTTAGCCCTGAAGGTGTTATACTCAAGTTTCAGGTCCATTATCCTGTTTTCCTTGGTATCAGATGGGCCTTCATGACTGTAAACCAGGTCATCCCAGGTTTGTTTAGCTGTACTACAGCTTATAACTGCTCCATAATATCATCAGGAAGACATGATATGATGATACTTTTGAGTCTTTGGTCCTGGTTGACCACTCTCCTCTCATCCTAAGTCCACTGAGCTTCAGGTTTAGGTAAACCTTCAGCAGTCTTTGGGATAAATGGACATTCATTTATACACTTGATATAATAAGGTTCCATCCCAATCAAATAGCAAAGCATACGCTTTTTCCATTTGTTAAATTTACCAACTTCAAGTCTAGGGGCAACAGCTGAATACACTCCATCCTTTTTGTCGACTAGTTGAGGTACATCAATTTCAGCCATAAGGATCCTGTATTAAAAACGTTTTAGAGCGGCTTAAAAAAGTTTTATAATTAGCCTTGCTCTGATACCACTTGTTGTTCCCTATTCACTATCGTATAAAAACAGTTAAGTATTTAAAAAACAAACTAATAGTGAATCAATGACTGAAATGACTTAAGTAAAAACACACTAATAAATTTTCAACATAATATTTTTTTAATTAGAAATGAATCAAAAAGAATACATTACCCAAGTACTTGCGGAATAGTACTTGGGATTGAAATGACAAAGGGTTGGTACTCCTCACTAAGCTCAGGCTAAGTCTGAGCACAACTACTATGGAACCACTGAGCTATCTCAGGGACTGAGTTGTGTGGAGGAGTGAAAGATGGCTTTTGTGTGTGTGTGTGTTTTACAATTCACAAGCTTAAATCTTTCACTCCATCTCTTATGCTATTTATACAAGTATGAGTATTAACTTTATCCTAAGTGACAAACTGACATTTTACCGAAGACAAAATACTGATGTATTTTTTCTTTGTTTACAAAGACTATATTAAGTAAGAGACAAAGCTGCTTTCCATAAGTCAGTGATGACACTGAGCCTGATAGTTTGCCATTCAGGGAAAGTTGACTTTGGTTGATAAGGACTTCATCTTATCTGATTCAAACTTGTCCCGCCTTATCCCACTCATTCTTCAGTCTTCATTGCCTTCAGTCTTCTACTTCAGTTTGTCTTCAGTGAAAGTAGTTGGTGAGGAGTTTGGGGATTCAGTGAGTTATTGTAATCACTCACTGAATCCACCATCTTCTTCTTGACTCAGTCTTCACCCCTTAAGTTCCGCCTTAGTGAGTAGAGAGACTTCTTCTTCGCCTCTTAATGAGTATCCTGAAGATGGCTCACTGAGAGACTATGCACTCAGTGACCTGTTAGTGTTTAATGGTCTAAACACTTAGGGTATTTTCTATTCAAATTCTAGACTTAAGGGGTTTGGGTATTTACTGAACCCAACAACCTTGTCTAAGGCCTGTAGAGATCGAATTCAATTGTGGGAGACCCGTTTACCAAGACAGAAGAACGAGCATTAATAAGGCAACCTTTGATCCAAGAACGTCATATGAATCCGTACCCAAGCTTTTCCATGACCAAATCCAGAAAACCTCTTTTTAAGGAATCGAAATCTTTTTCAAAATCCACTTTAAAGATCATAAGTTGTTTCTTGCGTTTACGATACCATTCCATGATTTCATTTAAAACAAGAGGACCATCACGGATGTTTCTACCCTTAATAAACGCAGATTGCTTCGGACTTATGCAACTAGCGATCACCATACTAAGTCTGTTGGCTAAGATCTTTCCAATAATTTTATATTGGCACCCTATTAGACTAGTAGGGCGAAAGTCCGTAACGAGAGTGGCATTAGAGACTTTAGGGATCAATGCTATAAACGATTAATTGCATCCTTTTGGAAAAGCCTTTGTATTAAAAAATTCATGCACAAAACGATCACATCAGCTTTTAAAAGATCCCAAAAGGTAGTGAAAATTTTGAAAGTAAACCCATCTGGCCCCGGGGAATGGTCACCACCACAATCCCACACAACTCTCTAAATTTCATCTCTTGAAGTTTTGAGTTCCAGGAACTCAGTTTGATCACGAGAAAGATGATTAAGCATTTCATCGTTAAATGAAGGAGGAAGCCCACTGGGAAGTTGAAACCGATTTTGGAAATGCGTCAAAAATTCATCTTTAATATTATCAGGGTATTCAATCCATTCACCATCCTTTTGAATACCTTTGATAGCAAGTTGGCGTCATTTTTTCTTTAACGTAGAATGGAAAAAACCCAGAGTTTTCATCCCCTTTCATGGCCCATTTAATCCTAGCTTTTTGAGCTATATCACTAGCTTCTAAACTTCTACATTTGAGATTCCATGTGTGACTAACTCAATTGAGAAATGCCCCTCTTGTATCGATCCAATTCTCCCAGAATTCGAATGGATTCACGACGATTGAAAAAGTCTGTCTCGTTAGCATCTCCTTGATCTATCTTGGTGTCTATGGAGGATAGACGCATTGCATGGTCATTCCTAAGATTGAAAGAATTAGATCTTTTAGAGGCAATCCAATCACGAATGACATGCTTGAGATTTTGAAGTTTTTTCTTGAACGAGATCAAACCATTAGCTTCTACAATGCCATCATTGTTCCAATTATCAACTACCATGCTGTGAAAACCCTCTAAATCCAGCCAGGAATGAAAAAATTTGGAATAGAGTGAGACCAAAATCTACCGCGTGCTCTTTAATGAGAATAGGACGATGATCCGGGATGCCTTTCTACAAAATAACACTAGATATATTGGGGAATGTTTCATAGAAACTTTTCGAGACTAAATACCAATCAAGCTTACTCATAGATCCCCATTTATCTGTCTACGTGAACTTATAACCACCCAATGAAACATCAATAAGAGAAGCATTTGATATGAAAGAATTAAAAGTATCGGCTTGCCTTTCATTAAAAGAAGAACCGAATCTCTCACCAACCTCCCTAACTTCAAGTGAAGTCTCCCATCGCCACCAAGATCCCGTCCCAGTTAGTTATTAAATTAGCTAGAGAGGACCATAAACCAATCTTACTAGACAAAGTCTTAGGAGCATAGACCGCATTCAAACATTATTTGGAATCCACATACCTTCAATAACCACATAATTCTCATTGCATAAAATTGAAGACTTATTAAAGACTAATTTATTCCATAGACAAATAATACCACTTGACATACCCCTAGCGGACATGGAAGCAAAATCAAAACGGGTATTACCCCAAACTTGGCGAATCATCCACATATCAACATGAATCATTTTTTCTCCTGTAAGGCTAAAAAATTAACCTTATGTTTAATACATAAATCTCGAACCCATCTCCTCTTATTTAGGTATCCGAAACCTTGCACACTGATAGAAGTTATTCATTTATCCACCTTAAGATCTCCATTATTAGCAATAAAAGCAGCTAGAGTACTTTTCCAGCCCTCCATATTAAGACCCAAAGCCAACCCAACCTTAATCATTTTCTCCAATCTTTTAAGCAAGGAAAAACCAATTAGCTTATGTGAAATAGATCTTGAAGCCATAGGTTGATCCAGATTTGTAAAAATCGCGTTTGATGATATCTTAAGTACCTTCGTTCTTGCATGAACTTTAAATGCTTTTAATGATATTTTTCTTAGCTTTATGCATATAATATATGTATTGTTTGCTCATCAATTCCTCATATTTAGGACCGTAAACGAACTGAACGTTCAATAAACATTTCACGAACCGTTCGATAAAAAATTCGTTTATGTTCGTTTATTTATTAAATGAACAAACATGGACAATATTTTACGTTCGTTTAGTTAAATGAACGAACATGACCAAAAGTAGCGTTCGTTTATTTATGTTCGTGAACGTCCAGTTATGTGTTCGTTAACGTTCGTTTATATTCACTTATTTATTTATGTTCGTATATTGATACGACCCGTTGAGGTTGTATCAAGATAGGGCACCACTTAAAGCGGGCGCGAGCTCCTTAAGAATATATAGTGAAGAAGAGAATTATTGATATTAAACTTGATTGAATCGTTAATAACATTATGACACCTTAAATACTAATTTATGAGATAACTCTCACAAACATAAGACTTATCCTAACATGACTCAAAACATATCCTAAACAATGACTCCAATACTTATCCTAATAAACATAATAAATAAACTACGATAGTTATCCAACACGCCATGCCGGGATAGCCGTCCCTCATCAACCACGGGTGTATCACTCCCCACTCCTTCAAAATCACCTTGCCCTCAAGGTGTTGTTTAAAATAATTCTTAATTCCAGGATCCCATGTTCTTCTTTGAATTTTAGCCTCCATTCTCTTGGAAACATCCATTTTTTTAAAAGTTATCAATAATAGCAATGTCCTTGATGTGCTGGTCTGTACCCACCTTAGAATAATAACCAAACTCTCACCAATATCAAAAACACCGTCTATCGCGCTTCTAACCTCATCAACACCAATATATTCATCAGCATCTAACGACCTTTTAATCTCATGTGAAGCGAATTCACTTTGTAACGATGGAATGGTATCGGATTTTTTTTCAATGAAAGCACCAATTGATACGACCCGTTGAGGTTGTATCAAGATAGGGCACCACTTAAAGCGGGCGCGAGCTCCTTAAGAATATATAGTGAAGAAGAGAATTATTGATATTAAACTTGATTGAATCGTTAATAACATTATGACACCTTAAATACTAATTTATGAGATAACTCTCACAAACATAAGACTTATCCTAACATGACTCAAAACATATCCTAAACAATGACTCCAATACTTATCCTAATAAACATAATAAATAAACTACGATAGTTATCCAACACGCCATGCCGGGATAGCCGTCCCTCATCAACCACGGGTGTATCATATATCATATCTTTTAATTGTATTATTTTGAAATTAGTTTTTTTTTTTTTTTTTAAAAAATAACACTTATAAAACAATATATCTTGCATAATTTAATAAAGTTTATGTTTGTTTGTCTATGTTAATTTATGTACGATCGTTTATGTTCATTTACCGTTCGTTTAGTGTCTTAATGAACGAACATGAATGACTCATTTTCTTAATAAACGAACATGAACAAGAAAATTCGTCCGTTTAAGCGTTCGTGTTCGTTTATAAGTCCAGTTAAAATTAAGCGAACGAACATGAACAAAACTCCGTTCGTATTCGTCCGGTTCGTTTACTGCCCTACTCATATTATATATCATAAACACCCCTTAATTTATTATAAGAAGTTTAAGAAACTTTGTTAAGGTCGTTACTACTTACTACTATGAAAAATGACTGAAATCAATATCAAAACCTATAATGCTTTTTTTTTTTTTTTTTTATTATTATTATTATTATTATTTTTATTTATTTATTTATTTTTTTGGTTTCATCATCAATAGATATAACAGCTAAGCCATCACTTTGGATGCTGCGAAGTTAGATCACAAACGAGAATCCTAATATTTTTATATTTGTCATAACATTTAATTTGATAGAATCTCATTTTATTAAAATATAACAGTAACAATACTTTTGCTAAATAAAATAATTCTAAACAAATTATCAATATAGTCTTGTACGTTATTCTCTCTCCCAAAATAACATGTTCATGTTTTTTTTATTGGATGTCTCAAAATGAATGTCCATTTCGTATTTTAATTTATCAAAAAAAGTTTAGCGCGTTGAAATAATATTTGATCGATAAAAAGTATAATTAATAAGATTTAATAAAACAATTTGTATTTACAAAAGATGGAGCGGGTATTTCTACCGTCAAAAGAGTTGAAAGTTCGAGACTTTAAGATCATATCCTATGTATCGAACCCATATAGGAGTAACGTTTTTCATAGAAATGATATGGACTTTATAATATGGTTAATCATGGGGACAAAGCTGTAACTAAGGATTAAATGGACTTAGAAAAGATAGTTAGACTTTAAAACTTTTCTTGATGTGATTAAAGTATTAATCTCGTAGAAATAATGGATTGATTTAAAAAAAAGCCCCAAATTTATGGACTCCTTAATTACTAATAGGTCCCTATCAATGTGCACCTTACAACATGAAGGATATTGTTTACTTGCTTGCTAAAAATACACACAGGGATTTATGATTGAATAGTGCCATCAAGGCACAACGATCGACCATACGGCTGCACTTTAGCCGTTGTTGATTCATTCTTATAGAAACATTAGAAAGTTTAGCCAAACTGCAATATAAAAACCCGTAAAGGCCCTAACAAATACCAACATGACATACGAATCTATATAGTTGAAGTTCAATCGCACCGTTTTATCTGCTCAAGGACTAGAATTAGAAGGTCTTAGAGGGTAAACATTCATAATACAAGGCTAATCTGAAAACACTAAATTGTCGGCGCAAGCTACATACCCTTTCATTAATCACATCGAAACCTCGAACTACCACCCACGAAGCCGTCTTTTTCATACTCCCATGCAATTCCACGTTGTCCCTGTCTCCAATACAAGATCTACCTCCTCGTAAAGTCAACACCCTATTACCTCTCACCACGTGTCCACCTCATATACTTCAAACACACCCTTCTATATATACATGCACACACACAAACGCCATATCCAAACACACCCTTAACAAAACAAAACTCCAAAAAGCACATCCTTTCTTAACCTAATCCAAAAACCTAACTTTACATTCAAATCTTTTCACAAAACCAATCATAACCCTAATCTTAAAATTTCATAACCCTAATCTAACCATGCATGTGCATGAACACGAACATTCTCGCCGGATACTAACGTATCCAGCGATACGTCCATGCGAGTCGGTGTCACCATCGACACTCCTCACTTCCTTAATAACACTCTCACAAACAATGACCTCGTACAAAACAAAACCATTTTACACGAACTCACGTAACGCAAAGACATCTATACGTCTTGTTGAAAACATGCTTATTTTCCTCGAAGAAATCGAACAAGAGTCGCAAGACAAAACATGTTTGTCATATGAAACGGTTTTGTCATTTTCTGAGCTACATTTTGTGTTTCAGAAGCTTAACTTCTTGTTACAAGATTGCATGAGATCCGATGCTAGGGTTTGGATGCTGGCCCGAGCCGAAAAGGTATCGAATATGTTTCGGGCTATTTTTCGGTCCATAAGTGTAGCTCTAGATGTGTTACCAGTAGATGATATTAATGTTTCACTTGAGTTAAAAGAGTTAATGTGTTTGGTCAAGATTCAAGCTTTGAATACAAAGCTCGAGTTTCGACCCGAAGATAAACAGGTCTTGGATGATCTTAGATCTGTTTTGGACCAGCTGGAGCACCATATTGCTCCGTGTCAAAAGAATCTGACCCGCGTTCTTGATTATTTAAGCATTTCTAGCTGGAATGAATGCAATAAAGAAATCAAGTTTCTTGAACCGGAAATCGGGTCAGAAAGATCCGGTTCCAAGAAAACGGATCTTGGTATTTTAAGTAGCTTAATGGGTTTGATGGTTTATACCCGGTGTAAGGTTTTTACGGTTGTAGATGGGGAGAATATCGCAGTGTCTAGTGATGTTAAAGGTTGCAATGATCATTTGATGAAGTCACTGAATGTTGATGACTTAAGGTGTCCAATTTCTTTGGAGATCATGTCGGATCCGGTTACGTTAACAACCGGTCACACGTATGATCGGGTTTCTATTGAGAAATGGTTCGGGTCGGGTAACTCTACTTGTCCTAAAACGGGTGAGAAAGTGAAAAGTGGTAACTTAGTTTCGAATTTGTGTATAAGGAATGTTATTAGGAAATATTGTGTGGAGAATGGGATTGCGGTGGTGGGATCCACTCGTAGTGGCCGCAATCCGGAGAGCAATGATACGGCCACGGGTGGTAGTGTGGCAGCCGAGGCTGCTATAAAGTTAGCGGTTGACTTTTTAGTTGACCGCTTGGTGTTTGGCACAAACGAGGCCAAACATAAAGCTACTTATGAGATTCGGTTGCTTAGTAAAACAAGTGTTTTTAATCGGGCTTGTTTGGTTGAAGCAGGCGTGGTTCCATGTTTATTGGACTTGATTTGTCTTAAGAATCCGAAGATTCAAGAAAATGCGATAGGGTGTCTATTGAATCTCTCAAAGTACTCAAAAACAAAGAAAGTACTTGTCGAAAACGGAGGGTTGGAACTAATTCTTGAGGTTGCACAAAACGGGCTAAAAATGGAAGCCCGACAACACGCTGCAGGTACTTTGTTTTATCTAGCTTCAGTGGATGAGTATAGGGACATCATCGGGAAAATCCCGAGATCTATACCTGTTTTGATGGAATTGGTACTAGAAGGAACAGATCGATGCAAAAAAAATGCATTGGTAGCAATTTTCGGGTTACTAATGTACCCCGAAAACCATTGGAAAGCACTTGCAGCAGGGATAGTTCCGTTACTAATCGATCTATTGAGATCTTCACATCAGTGTGAAGATCTTGTTATAGATTCTTTAGCCATTTTAGCTACTTTGGCTGAAAAAGGTGACGGGACAGCGTCAATTCTGAGCTGTGGGGCTTTACACGTGATCCTAGATGTCATGGGAACCACGACATCGAAGGCATCAAAAGAGTATTGTGTTGCATTGTTGCTTGCAATGTGCACAAATGGTGGGGCAGACGTGGTTCGGGTTTTAGTATTGAACTCGTCTATAATGGGACCTTTATATTCCTTACTCACCGAAGGTGGTTTTCGTGCTAGTAAGAAAGCAAGTTCGTTGATCAGAATTTTACATGAATTCAACGAAAAACACGCTTCTTCTGCCACTAGACGCCCCGTTCACTTTCAAGAACGGTTTGTAGATGTTTGGTAAATTGTATATTTGTTTATAATTTTCTGTGACATTAGCTCGTCTTTTTCAAGAGCTAATGTCACATACCTATAGCTTCAGTAATTTTTGTATGAAGTTATAGTGACATACTCACAAATGTATTGTATGTATAATCTTTTTTCGATGTTTATAACATAAGTACTTTGTTACAATATCTAAGTATACAAACTTTATCAGTTTAGACCATGTCTGATGAAAATGAAGGCGTAAGTGACCGATCTCTAATAGACATATCTAGAGCCTTTTCGAGTCCTACTACCACTTGTTCCATTGAAGGCCTTTGTTGCTTCATCCCGATACATGATAGTGCTAGATTGATTATAACTTCAAATGCCTTTAACGAATAATCACCGTTAAGTTTTGGATCAGCAAACTCAGTCATACTCCCACCCCTTGTTAGTGTCTTTGCCTATTAACAAGAAACAAAAAAATCACTTAAATGAAAATCGACTGATAATAGGTTTAAACTCACAGGAAGATCTTACCATTTTCCCAAGCGGCATTGGCTTTTGCAAGTCTATGTTGATCACCCGTTGACCCGAAAGAAGCTGTAAAAGCACTATTCCGAAGCTGTAAACATCCCCTGATGGGTTGACACGGCTATTCTTTTGGTACTCAGGATCCACATAACCAAAAGTTCCTCTTACTTCTGAGCTAACATGAGATAGACCCGTGTCAATGATCTTAGACAAACCAAAATCGGCTAGCTTGGCTTGAAAGTTCATGTTCAACAGAATATTTGTTGGCTGCCAAATTTTAAGCATTAGAATCACAGTTAAATTACTTTAGTAACCGACCTTATAATACTTAATCTACCTTTATATCACGATGAACAATGCATCCTCCAGGATATGTATGCAGAAACCATAGTCCTCGAGCACAATCGATAGCAATTTGAAGACGTTGGATCCAAGTAAGAACTTTATCTTTACTGAACAACCATTCTGAAAGGTTTCCCCAATGACAAAGCTCATAAACAAGAAAACACTCGCCTTCACCCTCACAATGATCCAATAATCGTACTAGATTTGGATGTCTTACAGGGGACAAACTCGTAATTTCCCTTACGAATGTTTCCATTTCACCATCGTTCACAATGTGCTTGATTGCAACATCTTGACCATTCGCGAGTACACCTTTATACACTTTCCCTAAACATATGAAACCCATTCGAATAAGGAACAAACAGGATGAGTTTATGCAGCTTTTATAGGTTTATGAGTAAACATGGTTGACTAGATTTTTGCCGAATTAAACCAATAGTTTTCAAATTGACATACATAAATACAATAGTACTTTTACCAGCATTTCCTTGGCCGATGAAGTTTGATTCTTTGAGATCGTTGGTAGCAGCATAAACTTCTTTAACCGTCAACTTAGTAGTTAATTCTTTGGGAAATGGCGATTGCAGAACACATATACCATCTTTGCACTCGGGTGACCTTCGTGTGACAGATTTTCTAAAGTAAAACCATAGTATGCTGATTAATATGATGATGATTCCAATTAGACCTCCTATCAGAATCCATAATCCTGAAATTATAAAAGATTATCTAGTCAGGAGTTTGTATTCTTATAACAAACGTTACTTCCTTTTTTTCTTACCTTTTTAACAAGTCACTTTTTTATAAACAAAAAACAGTTTAATATGTGATCAAGTTAACTCACCTATTCTCATTTTTTTCTTGTGTTGATGATGATCATTTACAAGATTCTGAGATTGATCACTTGGATTCTGACCAAGACACTGATAAACCGCTTGAACCCATTTTGTGTCATAAATCTTTTGACTCACCAGAGAAACAAGTACAGAAAATCGACATATATCAATCTCTTGAACACTACTATTCACACCCAAAACGCCAATCTTTTTCCATCTTTCATAACACGCACCACAACCATTTCTTGAGTCCAAACTCTCACAATCTTGATCTAGACCAGTTAACGAGCTCTTGAGCTTATTAGAAACATCGGTAAGTGAATAGTTCGAGCAGCAACCAGAGCCTGATGCTAGCTTTTCAACACCACAGCTTAAAAGATTTCTCCCATTGCTACCTTCTAACGAAGACCGACAACTTTGTTGTTGTCTAGAGTTTAAGAAAATAGTTCCTGTTTGATTCGCATGTTTTGCTAATGCGGATAGATATTCTTCAAATGATGATTCACAGCAATTGTTGTCTAGAAATCCATCCCAACTCGCGGCTTCACAGCTTACTGAAGAACGTTGAATATCTAGAACACATTTATCAGTGGCTAAAACGCTTGTAAGTAACGCGAAAATGAACAAAATCGGGATCATTTGGTATAAAAGTTTGATGAAATGCAAATGTGTTATGAATTTTGCTAGAAAGTATATTAAAGACTTACGAGAATGTTGTTCTTTTGTGTAATATTCGACGAGAATAGAAAGAATAGCATAAGAAACTACACAGAACACATACACAAAAACAGACCATATGGTTAGTTTTGGCAAGGTTGATTATTTTTATTTAAATATTGGAATATTAAATTTATTTAAGTAAGATGAATCATGTAAAAAGGCAATTGCCGGCCATTTTTATTTGAAATGGTCTTAGGAATTTATTATTGTAATTTTCTATCAAAGAATACATACATATATATTGAGTATTTATTAACAAAATTTAAGGCCTTTTGGGTGATCCTTTTACAAAAGAAAAATAATAATAATCTAAAATATTGTGTATTTCTTATGAAAATTGATTTTCACACTCACGTTTTTTATTATTACACTCAACTTTACGCATTACATTATATAGCCTTATACATAAAAGATATTATTTTTTGAAAATTCAATATATTATATAGATAAAATAGCAAGTGTTAAAGTTACATTAACACAAATATAACAAACACATAAACCGACTGTAACTACATATGTAATATGGCATAATATGTTTATCTGAAACATTATAAATATATATATATATATATATATATATATATATATATATATATATATATATATATATATATATATATATATATATATATATATATATATATATAGTTATGATCAAATAAGAAGAAAAATTAAAATGAGAAGGATAAGAAGAAACCACAACCACACATTTCAGATGCACCTATTAAAATCGATGCATCTCCTCTCGAAAATCTCTCCCTTATTTGAAATATGTGGTTAGGAATTCTTCTTATTCTTCTCATTTTAGTTTTTCTTCTTACTAGATCCTTTCCCTATATATATATACTAGCAGGGTACCCACGCGATGCTCCGACGGGTACCCTATAATTAAAATTCTAGCAAACAATATTTTCTAGTTATATGCGTTTTTATAACAATAAGTTTACAAATAGCGAGATTTTTAAGTAAAAACAAACTATTTCATACAAAAATAGTAGAGTGCACATGCGATACTGTAAAATATAAAAATAATATACAATAACATTGTGAAAATAGGAGGTCAAAATCGTTGAGAGTGAAAACTCGACTAACAAAAATTTTGTCTCTGTAATGAATAAAACACTTGGTCCACTTTAAAATTTGATTAGTAGCACAAAACTTCTACAACCAAATTTCTGAAGCCCCAAATGAAGTAAAAAAAGCCCAGCCCAACAAACATTTACCTAAGTCACTCTTAATATCACTCCCTGACAAACTAACCTAATTTCACTTTAACACAAAACATTCAGCCGTTTTTTCCTTTCACCTAAAACGCAATTCAAAAAAAAAAGAAAAAAAAAGAAAAAAAAAAGAAAAGAAAATTGATCCTCTTTTTTTTACATTTAATCTTCACCACGAAAAGTACAACCACGCTCATGTGTTTCAAATCACAAGCAACTTATCAAGATTTTTTTTTTTACCGAAAGAAGGTGGGAATGAAACCAAGTTTGTTTTGTTCTTGCCTTTTAATTTTCGGATATTCCAAAGAAGCTTTGCTTCTTACAAATCAATGATATGGTTTTCCAAAAACTTGTGAATCTTAAATGATTTGACAACAAGTTAGAATTCTGAGATCTTGCCATTTCTTTTTGTTTTCGAATACTGTTATGAAACTGAGATTTTGTCATTTCTTTTTGTGAATCTTTTTGTTATACGTGAGGTGGGTTATAGGATTAGATAAGTTGTGTTTGTTTGATGGATGCTTGTGGGACTGTTGATTTTTATTTTTTATTAATTTTTTTATTTTTTTATTTTTTGTTGAAGATCGATGATGTTATGGTCTCACACGTAAATAGTGTTTTTTTAGTTTGATACTTGTAAAGATATATGTAGTATAGATGTATTAGATGAGTAATATAGATTTATACATTGTGCTTAAGTAGTTGTATATATTAGACGAGTACCCGCGCCTAGCGGCAACGGTGTCTAGTACGGTGTCTAGTTTTCTGCAAAATTCCGACGACCCATAAGTTTCTTTCAACAAATTGTTCTTGTAGCGTAAGAGAATCATTTTCGAATAACTATATTTCTGATGCGTGGTTGCATAGCAGCAGAAATATACAGTTTTCAAGAAAATTATGTGGAGTCGATCTAAGAATGGGAGTATATTTCTAATATGATTGTTTTAACTTTTAAGTTAATAAGATTCTAGTAATAATATATTCAAGCACTACAAAAAGCAACGGTATTATATAGTTGGCAATATTATATTGTAGTTTAGAGGTATTGCCAACGTGTGTGACCGTTTTTTTATGTTTTGTCAGTAATTTAGACAGTGATAACTATTTTTTTTACATGTGTAGCGTTTATTATTTGGTGTGTGGCTTTTAAACTTGTAAACTTACAAATTTAATATCACAATAATAAGATTATCTTGTACTATCAATTTGCATAGATATTTTAGCATTGTTCAAAGCTATTTGTTTGAGGTACAAATAATTATCGCTAAAGAAAACAATACTATTTAATTTTTGTGATTCTAATAAATTTACATAACATTATTGATATACCGGACAAAGGGCTATACAATATATATTAACTTTTAAAAGACGATTTATATATGCTAGTCCCTTAAGTGGTGCAAGACCAACATTTTTCAAAATAACATTATACAAATGACAACGTACATGTGTCAAAGCGAAATAAACAACAAAAAACTACAATTACTTGGTCTGTCATTTTTCCAAATTTGTCACGGGTTCCACAACTACTTCATCATTTCTCATATAATTTTGTCAAATTTGAAACCTGGTTCGACCCGGGTGGTTCAACCGGTTGAACCGTTCCGATCAAAAAAATAAGTCGATTTAAACGAGTCAACCCGACAGGTTGGGTCGAAAACAAGTCAAATTAAATTTGGTCAACCCGCCGGGTTTGAAGCGTGTCGGGTCAACCCGGTTTTCGATGTGTTTTAATAGTTTCATTTTAAAATATATGTCTTCAACATTTCCACTTTTAGTTTCAACTTTTCACTTTTTACTTTTTGGTTTTTTCCTTTATATATAGTATATAGCAGGGTACTCGCGCGTTTTGGCGACGGGTATGCTGTGACGATTAACCGCAGAAATAGATCTCGATGAGACCTGATTCACCAGTTTGTATCGGTTTCAACGAGTCCTCTCTGGTTTGTTTTCGGATGGCTTTAACTGGCAAGCCGAACCGGTGGCGACACCAGTTCTCGGTTGAACATGTTGGTCCGGTCCGGTTTTCAAAACTATATGTAACATCTACTTGTTAGCTTGTATGAAGTTTTGTGTGTTTTATTAATTTGTATAATGTGTATAATACTCCATGCGTCCCATATTGACTGTCCACTTTGAATTTTTTAGGTCTTTCATTTCTAACTTTGACCTTAAATGTATTTTTTATTGGTATGATTTTTATTAAATATTATATAACACAAATAAAAATATTTAAGGTCAAAGTTAAGAAATAAAGACTTAAAAAGTCAAAACAAGACAATTAATATGCGACGGAGGTAGTACCATGTACTTTTTATTTTAGGGTGTTTTAAAATGTCATTAATTAGTGTGTTTAATTATTTTATATTTTTGATTATGTTGTAGCTTCTTTAAATTGTACGTTATGAAAACTTTATTGTACTTTTTAGTAAGGGGGTGTTTTAATTTGGTAGATGTGTTTTTAATTGGTTGTACAATGTGAATAAATTATTGTACTTTTAAGTAATGAGGTATTTTAATAAGAGTATTAATCACACTATGCATTTATCTATCATTTGACCAATTTCAACAATTCACTTTTCAACTTTTCACATTTGACCATTTTTCTATTATATGTAGTATAGATATATATATATATATATATATATATATATATATATATATATATATATATATATATATATATATATATATATATATATATATATATATATATAGAGTTAGGATCAAATAAAAAGAATAATAAAAATAAGAAGGATAAGAAGTAAGCACAACCACTCATTCTAGATGCACCTACAAAAATGGATATATATATATATGTTATAATCACCTTCATTTCAACATTGTAACTAAATAGAAATTATTTCCTCAAAATTTATAATTAATAAAAAAAGTTTATTGTGTATTCATCTTCTTTTGTAAATCCACCACTAACGTCAATTTACTTATAATAATAGCATACATGAAATTGACGTCGATATTTATAACTAAACCAATAAAAAGTAGTCCATTTTATTTAAAATTAAGTTAAGATGGAAATTGTAATAGTATAAAATCTTATATTAGTACATACGACAAACATATAAGTACAAAGTGATACAATGATGTTGTTCTTTTCTCCTCTCATAAAGCATAATTCAATCCGACTTTTATATGTCAAATGTAGTAATGGTTAAATTTAGAAACGTATAACTTGTTTTAAGCATTGTATTATTTCTTGTCGCTTTGTCACTGAAAATAAATAAATATTTAATTACCACGGCTTGATTCGTTTTAAATTTTAATCTAGCTAAATAACTTGTTCACACAATTTTTTTTTTTCGTCATTAGATGTTTTATTGAAAGAAATACTTCAGACGAGGCACTTTATTTTGCTTACTTAAAAATCCATGCTTACCAAGGGATAAATCACCACCATCCATCTAGTATAATCTAATGGTGGGTATTAACATAAGATTTAATACTTAAACCTAAGTACATGTTTTTTTTATTGTCTTTTTGTCTTTCTTTTTTATTCACTTTCTTTTTTTTTTTTTTTTTTTTTTTTTTTTAATTTCCGTTTCTTTTTTTTTTATGAATTAACTTTTTTTTTAATTTTAAATTCGCGTTTTTTTTATTCTCGTTTTTTTTCTTCGTTTTCATATGTTTTCGTCCGTTTTCATCTGTTTCGTCCGTATTCCAACGTTTTCGTCCATTTTTTTACGTTTCGCCCGTTTTCATACGTTTTCGTCCATTTTCATATGTTTTCGTCTATTTTCTTACTTTTTCGTTCGTTTTCATACGTTTTCATCCATTTTCATACGTTTTCATCCGTTTTCTTACGTTTTCATGTATTTTCGTCCGTATTTATACGTTTTCAGACGTTTTCACCCGTTTTCATACGTTTTCGTGTGTTTTTAGACGTTTTCACCCGTTTTCGTCCGTTTTCTTAGGTTTTCGTTTGTTTTTTTACGTTTTCGTCCGTTTTTATACGTTTTCGTCCATTTTCATACGTTTTCGTTTTTTTTTACGTTTTCATGTACTTTCATCCGTTTCTATACGTTTTCTTTGTTTTCAGACGTTTTCGGCCACTTCTATACGTTTTCATCGGTTTTCATAGGTTTATATACGTTTTCGTCCGTTTTTTTACGTTTTCGTCAATTTTTAGACGCTTTTGTCTGTTTTCAGACGTTTTCATACGTTTTTGTCCGTTTTTATACGTTTTCGTCCGTTTTAAGACGTTTTCGTCCGTTTTCATACGTTTTTATACGCTTTTAATTTATTTTTATACGTTTTTTCCGTTTTCAGACGTTTTCGTCCATTTTTTAAAGTTTTTTTTACTCGTTTTCGTCTATTTTCATACGTT
This sequence comes from Chrysanthemum seticuspe, assembly GCA_019973895.1. Lineage (NCBI taxonomy): Eukaryota > Viridiplantae > Streptophyta > Magnoliopsida > Asterales > Asteraceae > Chrysanthemum > Chrysanthemum seticuspe. The sequence goes on from BPTQ01000008.1 coordinate 87,088,722, forward strand.
TTCATGCTTATTATTAAACTCTATTATATTACATGTCTAATATCAAATGTGATATTTTATAAGAAAAAGTTAATGTCTAATATCACTTGTGATATTTCATAAACAACCAAGTATGTTTTTTTAACCTTTAATATCACCTGAGATATTTCATTGCTCTGCATATTTTTATATATTATCACCTATGTGTTTTCTAATATTTTTATAATTTTCAGTTACATGATAGTTTTTGTACCTTTCATCGCAATTGACAAGCGTATATTTTTTTAATGCAACCAGTGTTATCTATCACTTGTGATATTATACTCTTAGTAGAAATAAAATGGTTAAAGTCTCTTTATGTGAATTATTATTTTGTTCAAAAAAATGCTAATTTAATGCAACACTTGTTTGATTTTGAGAATATGTCAAGTCTCTATTTTCATAGTTTGCTTTCTTTTTATTCATTTTGATATTTTTAAGTGGCACTTATTTATCTCTTATGATATAACACTGTAAGGAAGATGAAGAGTACTACATTCTTCATCATGTATATGTTATCAGTTGTGATACTCAATTAAGAATGTGAAATATTATATTCTTACCAAATATGATAAGAATTTAGTATTTTACCAAGTATATATGAAAGAAATAATAATAAACATCACTTATTATATTACTGTGATGATTTGTTCATTTTTTTATTTGTGTTTTTGAAAATATTTAGGAAGATTTTTGTGTTTTATGATAATATGAAATATTAAAAAAGGTGTTTAACTGAAAACAAGAGATGTTATGATACTTTGGTTAGACCTGTGGTGGATTTTTCTTTTTAATAGATACATTGTGCATGTTTTGATAGGTTTTATAGAGGGATTTAAAAATATCTATCGTTGAATCAACAAACTAAAGAAGCTATGGTTGAAGAAAGCACACATCTTTATAAACAAACTGAGCAAGCTCAAACACATGTGATATCACCTCGCTTGTGATATCACATGATATCACAAGTGATATCACTGGTGATATTACAAGTGATATAAACTATGATATAACACATGCTACCACCGGTGATATCACACATGATATCACATGTGATATCAACGGTGTTATCACACATGATATCACGTGTGATATCATGTGATATTACAAGTGAGGTGATATCACCTGTGATATCATGTGTGATATCCCAGGTGTTTGAGCTTCCTCAGTTTGTTTATAAAGGTGTGCTTTCTTCAACCATAGCTTCTTTAGTTTGCTAATTCAACCATAGATATTTTCAAATCCCATTATAAAACCTATCGAAACACGCACAATGTATCCATTAAATAGAAAAATCCACCACAAGTTTAACAAAAGTATCATAACATCTCTTGTTTTCAGTTGAAAAACTTTTCTAATATTTCATAATATCATAAAACACAAAAATCTTCCTAAATATTTTCAAAAACACAAAAAAAAAAAAAAAAAAAGAAAAAGAAAAAAAAAACATCAGAATCATCACATTCTAAGTTGAGTCTCACAACTGATAACACATACATGATAAAGAATGTAATACTCTTCATCTTTCTTACAGTGTTATATCACAAGAGATAAATAAGTGTCACTTACAAATATCAAAATGAAAACGTCTGAAAACGGACAAAAACTTATAAAAACGAAAGAAAAACGTATAAAAATGTATGAAAATTGACAAAAACGTCAGAAAATGGACAAAAACGTCTGAAAACGGACAAACACTTATAAAAACTGATGAAAACGTATAAAAACGGACGAGAACGTCTGAAAACAGACGAAAACGTCTAAAAATGGAAGAAAACGTAAAAAACGGACGAAAACGTCTGAAAACGGACGAAAATACATGAAAACATAAAAATAAATGCAGACGAAAACGTCTAAAAACGGACAAAAATACATGAAAACCTAAAAAAACTGACGAAAACGTATGAAAACGGACGAAAACGTAAGAAAACGGGCAAAAACGTCTAAAAATGGAAGAAGATATAAAAACCGGACGAAATCATATTGAAAACGGACGAAATCGTATATAAACCTATGAAAACGGATTAAAACTTATAAAAACGGACGAAAACGTATAAAAAAAGACGAAAAACATAAAAACATAAAAAAAACAGACGAAAACGTATGAAAATTGATGAAAACAGTCAAAAACGGGCGAAAACGTAAGAAAATGGAGGAAAACGTTGGAAGACGGACGGAAACGTATAAAAACGTACAAAAACACGAAAACGTAAAAAAACAGACGAAAACGTATGAAAATGGACGAAAACGTATGAAAACGGAAAAAACGTATGAAAATGAACGAAAACGTAAGAAAATGGAGGAAAACGTTGGAAAACGGACGGAACTGATGAAAACGGACGAAAACGTATGAAAACAGATGAAAACGTATGAAAGCGAAAAAAGCGCTAATAAAAAAACGCGAAAAAAAATAAAAAAAAAACATTAATTTATTAAAAAAAAACGGGAATTAATGAAAAATAAATAAAATAAAAATAAAACAAAAAAAAGGGGAATAAAAAAGGAAGACAAAAAAACAAGGAAAAAAACATGGACTTAGGTTTAAGTATTAAATCTTAGGTTAATCCCCACCATTAGATTAAACTATATGGATGGTAGGGATTTGTCCATTGGTAAGCACCAAAATAAGGGTAAGCAAAAGAAAATTCCTCTACTTCAGATAATTTATGAAGAATTAATGAAACAAGTTTGTTGACAAGTGATATAGTGTTACCCCTGATCGTGTAGGATCAAAGTTACACTACACACACGATATTTCGGTCAATGGTGATTATTGTTGGATTTATTAGCGATCACAAAGTGCTTGTAATTATAAATTGGGTCTCTCGCGACATGCCCCCCTTTGGACAACGATAAAACATGAGATGACAAGAGTTGACTACACGAGAGCCTTGTTTAGACCTGATTAGACTAGGGGTGTCATTCGGGTTGACCCGGTCGGGTTCGGATCAACTCGGGTTGGGTTAAGGCTTAAAAAAACATACCCGAACCCGACCTTGTTTAGAACTCGGGTCAACTCGGGTCGGGTCAATTCGAGTTCGGGTCAACTCGGGTCGGGTCATTCTTACGATCCCATTTTTAGACCATGTTAAATTGATTCAAAAAATGGCACATTTTTAGTAGAATATTCTTACGATCCCACATCAACTAAGTATGAGATTGGTTGATCATTTATGAAATCCTTTTAGGGTGCATTTAGTTGGAGAAAAACTTATCTTGTTTTAAATCTCTTAGTTTTGTAAAAATTTGAAAGGGAAATTTATTTCCACAAAACACTTGAAAACTGTAGAAAATGCGTTTAGTTGATATTTGTATTTTCTATTTGAAAAAAGGGAGAGAGGGTTGGGTCACAAAGGAAAACAACTAAATTTTGATTTGTGATTTTCCTTGTTAAGTTGGGAAATAAGGGATTTTGTGTTTTAAAAAAATATTTTGTTGAAAAACGTTGATTTGAACGCGATCTTTGTTTTCATTGCTAAACAAAACATGGGTCACAAAGAAAAACAAGGAAAACAACTAAAATTTGTTTTGTAATTTTCCTTATTAAGTTATGATATAAGGGATTTTGTGTTTTGCAAAATTTTGTTAGAAAACGCTGATTTGAACACGATCTATGTTTTCTTTGTTTCCCACAAAACATTTTGTGGAAAACAAATGTGTTTTCCCCAACTAAAAGCACCATGTGTCCCCTCCTCATTTGAGCTAGCTTTTTAGAAATAAGTTCTACACCTAGCTTATAAACAATTGATATAAAACTGCTTTCGTTCTTCATTCTGTCTCAATTCACGTATCTGTTTGGTTATGCACGGGCCTTGGTGACTAGTTTTTAAAAGATTCATACACCTTAATTTGATTTGCATCGGACTTATGGATCTTTTATTTGCTGATGAGGGAGTTGCTGTCCAACAATTACTTGCAAGCAGTTGCTAATATCAAGGACAAAGTATGATCGATGTGATTTGTTCTCATCTAAACAGAATATAAGTTTGCCATCATAACGTTTGGGACTCTTAAGAGTTTGGGACGTTGTCGCAATTCACATACTTCATTATTTATATTTTTGAACGGCAGAATGTGATTATATATAAATATAAAAAAGAGAAAAGTACCAAAAGGGGAGAATATCTTTTTGGATGTCCCATCGTGGTCAATTTTGAAGTCAATCTCCAAAATGGTCATGCTCAACTTCTCAACTCCGCAACTCCACTCAAATCTTGACACGTGTCCTTTGCATCAACTCCACAACTCCACCTAGTGGTTGACACGTGTCTCTTTTTTATTTTATTATAAAAGTACTAATGTCTTATTACTTTGTGTTAAAAGACAAAATCACCCTTCTCTCTCTCTCTCTCTCTCTCTCTATTATAAAAGTACTAATGTCTTATATGAAGAGAAACAAAATTAATTTAAGATGATGTCCTACATTGATGATGATATATGCTTCAGGGTCTAACTGGAACCATGCATTTTCGAAGACAAATGTAATTGTTGTAAATAAGTGTTTGACATCTTGAATGGATTCCAAAGGTTTTGAGCCTTTAGTTTCCAACATACTGGAAGAGTTCCATCATTCCATATGTAAATTTTCTTTCCTTGCAAGTCCATCACAAGCTGCAACCATAGTTTTATATATTAGTAGCAGCATGAAATAAGGGTAAAGCTTGGGATTCTTAATCTCGGAAGGTCAGTATTTGTTCCTATCACCATGGAAAGTAGAATATTATAAGCTTTTGAAATCAATATTATTTTTATATATTAGTAGCGGCATGAAATAAGGGTAAAGCTTGGGATTCTTAATCTCGGAAGGTCAGTATTTGTTCCTATCACCATGGAAAGTAGAATATTATAAGCTTTTGAAATCAAGATAGTGTAGTTACTTCCAGTATTAAACACAATGCGAAGATCTGTCATCCATGATGTTAATCCACTAACACAGAGCTCAACAGTTCCTAAGAAGTATAGTTTTCTGCAAAAAACATGTGCATATGTTCATGGTAAGTTTTCACACTCTATAATCATCCAAAATAATGTAAAAGAAATTCTCAGGTATTTAGGTTGTTGACATGGATGTTTAATATTTGAAGGGTTATGTTCATGTCCAAAAATAGGATATCCACCTCCTTGTGAGCAAAAACAATGAGCCATTGTGTTCCTACTTACACCAATTTCATGGAGTTGGCTTAGGATGCCTTCTTTGCCTGAACCTAGACCAAGGGTCCATCATCGTAAGGTCCAATATTTGTTTCTTTATACAACTGATAATAACCACAACTGAATGTACAAAATCAAGATGTGATAAGTTATGCATTTAGTTAGCTAGTTAATTATAACTTGACATATAGATTAAAATCATCTATAAAGTGACCACAAAAAAAGGCTGACCCAAGTGATACACGAGGTTTATTGACGTATTGCAAGGGAACTGAGTCTTTAACTAATACACCAAGTGACGATATATGCATGACATAAGTTGATTCATAGTCACGCTAGTGATTTTGAGACGGACAATGGTGTATTTTTGGCCATTGAGTAGCTGTACACAATGGATCCCAACAGGCCATAAGTTTCGCTTCAGTCGGTTTATAAGGATGGAGATGAGCCTGTGACATCAAAATTTATAATTTGTATGATGTTTCAAATGTAAACTTATATATAGCACCGTGGTTTACTGATACGCGTACACCGCGCGTTCGGGGTCAAAGGAACTTCCTTTTCGTCGAGCAAGTTTTTCAACACCCTAGGCAGTGAACCTAATCGTTGTAGTGTAGTATTAGGGTAAGCCTCGGGAATTGATATCGTTCTATAGGGGAATAGGAATGCTAGTGAGAAGTTACTACGCTAAGGTTGGGGTTGAGGAAGATTATTTTTTTATCTTTTATACTTTTTTAGAAAATTGAAAGGTACGAATCTCAGGGTATTGGATTTGGGGGGTTGGTATTTCTACCGAAACATCACGAGAACCGCGAAAAGGATAGGCTCTGAGGGGTTCACTAGAGGTATCGTGTACTAAAGATGAGTACAACGCAAGGGTGTGGGGGAAGTACTCAACCGATGTGGAAGAAGTAATTATATTACAGGTATCAAACAAGGGTTATCCTAATGCCTCTTATCATTTAGTTATTCCTAACTACACAAGTGTAGTCTTACTAGCGATCTCGGAATGCATCATAAAACAAGTTCTAGAATCTATTATACTACCGGTACACACTCGAAGCATTAAAGTGGAATGCTTTAATTCCTACAAATCTAAGGGCGATCCTCACATTTTGGGTGGAATTTAAGTGGTAAAGGGTTTTTTGCGCTAGTCATATAACTTCCTATCCATGAGACGCTTTATTAAGACTAATGGCCCACTCCTACATGTCATGAAAAATTTTAAATTTGGTGCCAAAATTACCCTAACCGATATTTCTCATGGTTTATTACACAAATGAAATTGGACAAGGCAAATTGTCAATGATAAGCATAGTTTCAAAGTTCCCGTTTTATTTTCCCTCCTTACACTTAAACTGAACATTGTCCCCAATGTTCCTCGAAAGTATCAAAGTTATGATAATGGAAGGTAATTAAAAACGAAAAAAACTAGTACTCCCCTGATTAGCTCGGTAGGATCCGTGTGAAGTAGTGGTTAAATCTTTCTTCAAGAAGAGTATTTACATGAAAAGCTCCTTCCAATCTTATGTATCTTCTTCTTGATAAATTAAACCTGCACACTTGAAGAAAACAAACGAAACCTTAGCGTAAAATCGGCGGTAACAATATATATATGACTCTAATAAACTAGGATATAATGCTTGTGAAATGGATGTTTACAGATTTTCTGGAAATCTAAGACCTGGAAAATTCCAAAAATTTATAAGTAGCTTAGAAAACGAGAAAAGTAGTAAGCAGTTTCTACTCCTCCTGACGCCGTCAGGTTATCCTGACAGAAACTGGTCTGCGATTTTCTGGAAAAAATTCTGGAAAATTTTTATCTTTAGAATCTGGAAAAATTTCCTGCAAAACATCCATTATGACTCGATATAAGCATTTGACTCGAACAAACACACATGTATATATTTTAAATAATCGTAATTCTCATGTTCACGTTCTTTTTGAAAACGTGTGTAATCCTCCCTACACTTATCCCTTATGTAAATACCTTTATATGTAATTAAGACGAGGTTAAAGACAAAATAAAGCATTTTTACAAATTTAAACATGAGAATAAACAATCAATAAAAGATATACGACACACAAACAAGCAAACAATTAAGCATGGGTTGCCTCCCACGAATCGCTTTTATTTATTTATGAGTCTTGTAGCTAGACTCTAAGTCGTGCCCCTACGTTGTCTCGTTTTTCATTCTCAATGAGAATTCTATCATATTGACAAAATTTTCATCGACTCTATACCTAGGCCTTAAGGTCAAGCAATCCTTATAATAAAGTCTCCTTTTCTCCCACATGAAGTTCAAACCTTTTTCAACATCGTCTTCGCTTTTTTCCTCGAAAGCTCTAATGTTGTCTCGTTCAAAAAGGGATAAAGGGCTTATCCATTTGTCTTCCAAGGCATCCTATAAGTAATCTCATCGACCCCTTCCTTAAACCTAACCGTTCCTTCATACTTATTATGGCTCATTTTAGATGTTTCAACAAACGGTTTTTCTAGCACTACTTGGGATAAGCTATAGTCAATGACACATCTGAGGTCTTCTAGGACCACAAAATCAACTAAGTAGGTGAAATTTCCTATAAAGACGTGTACATCTTTGACTCTTCCCACAAAGTTGCAAACCCCACCTGGATACTTAGGGTCCCTCCTAATCTTAAGTCGCTCATTCATAATGTCATTGTAAACAGCTGATGACATCACATTAATGGGAGATTCCGTATCTATGTAAGCATGCTCGACATTCCTATATCTGATCATACAAGGGGTTTTGAGGTTCCAAGGATTTCCTCTCCTAATCTTTGGACATATTCTAATGATGGGTGATCGGGGATTATCGATTATGTATTGATGGTAAGCAACCTCTTCCTTAGTGGGGTAAAGATTGAAATAAGCACTATCCTCCTCATTCACGTTTTTATCCACTAAGCCATTTTCCGAATTACTGCTGATCATGGAGCCAACTACAGAGGCGCTAACCACTTTCTCAACAGCATCCCTAATTGTACTATCAAATACCTTTTGCAAATCTTGAAGATCGGTGTTCCTACTCACATAACGGCTTTGGCGGTTGTGTTGGTCATTGGGTTGGGTTTTGAGTGAAAGTGATTTATTTGGTGGTGGGTTGATAAGTGGTGGTTGATTATCACCTTCCATGATGAAAAGTGATGGGGTTACTAACAAAGGTCACGAAGAAGGGGGATAGACTACGAGTAAAAATGAGAAAAAAGCTTACTTGATTGGAATCAAGCAAGGAAACCTAAACGAAGTGGAAATCTAACTAGCTATTCAATTCCCCGGCAGCGGCGCCAAAACTTGATACGCGTACAACGCGCGTTCGGGGTCAAATGAACTTCCTTTTAATCGAGCAAATTTTTCAACACCCTAGGCAGTGAACCTAATCGTTGTAGTATAGTATTAGGGTAAGCATCGGGAATTGATATCGTTCTCTAGGGGAATAGGAATGCTAGTGAGAAGTTACTACGCTAAGGTTGGGGTTGAGGAAGATTATTTTTTTATCTTTTTATATTTTTTTTAGAAAATTGAAAGGTACGAATCTCGGGGTATTGGATTTGGGGGGTTGGTATTTCTACCTATTACTTCTACTTATCTAATTATCTAAACTAAGGTGAGTGTAGTCTATGTCTATTGTTGTATGCTCTTATGATGATTAAAAATGTGTTTACTTAGATGTTATTACTCCCTAGTTATCTCCTATTGATGGTTAAATTGTCACGTCCTTATTCTTAACGCGTTGTGTTTTCTAAGGTCGTAGGGTATGCGTTTATCCCTAACTCTTTGAAGCTACATAAGGTTAATAATGACTACGAAATCTCTATGATTCATAAACTTAACACTAAGGTTATATTTGGATATTTAGCCTACAATTCCACTAGTAACTATAAGCTAAGGTTCAACAAAGACTAATCAAGCATTAATAACACAACGAATGACCTATCGTAATACTAGGTCAATCACAATTAAGATAAGAGACAACCAATCAATATTCAATACCTAGGTTTCATATATCTAAGCAAACACACAAGTAAATTAGCCGGACATGGAGAACATGCAAGCATACACACAAACAATTGAAGACATGATTGAATTAATGAAGTAAATTACTTATCTTGTTGTAAAATAGGGTATGGAACCCTAAGATACTGCCCAAGACAGCCTTGGTTCGATTTAGGTTTTACTCCACAAAACTACTTCTCAAAAACTGAAAAATTCGGATTTTATATATAGTGTTACAATATGCGACGGCGTCACTCTTTAATTGTGACGCTGTCGGGTCGCAGCCATTAGGGTTTCGTCTTGGCCACGTTAACTCTGTGACGGCGTCACCTTATGCTCATGACGCCATCGGCTTCAACCTCTGACGCCGTCTGGACCCAAATCTAGGCCGTCCGAGTTGCGACGCCCTACTCTTTTAAACATGATGTCGTCACTTGTAAAATAGCAATTTGCTCTCTGAGTCATCTCAAGATGTGTCGCGACGGCGTCGCAATTAAGCCGTGACGCTGTCCCCTTCATTTTCCAGCAGCTTGAGTGCCTCGATTCTTGACTTGGCCATTTTCTTCGTGTATTCGCGCCTTTTCGTCCGAATAAGTGTCATTCCAGCAATTTGCCTTCAAGAGACTTAAAAAGTGAAAAGGAACGAAATTAAGTAGTAACGGATACAAAAGTGATCAATTAAGGGCTTAAATGACCCCTCAAAAGTGTACCTTTTAAATCCTTATCATTTACATGTTAAGAAACATAACTAAGGTATGATTTTTTTTTTGTTTTTCATAGTTTTAAAAGATGAATATGGTTATAAACAATCATAGTTTTTTTGTTAAGAAGGTTGTAGTTTTATGCGTTTTTACTAAACAATTACAAATGAGAAGCTAACGAGAGATCATATTTGGAAGGGATTTTTTTTATTTAAATGAAAAGCTTAAAATTGAAATAATATATATAAAAATAAGCATAGTTTTGTCAAAATTTTAAAAAACAAGCACAAGGTGGGATACAAGCATAGTTTTATCCAAGTTTTAAAAAATAAGCACGATGTGAGTATTGACTCCAAGATTTTTTTTTCCCAAACAATGTTGGTTTTTGAAGAGTGTGTAAATAATGTTATATTATTATTATTATTATTATCTTTTTTTTTCAATCTATGCTTTTTCACTAAAAGGAAAAAATAAAATAAAATAAAAAAGTAAAAATATTATACTCTTTTTCTACTTTTGTCTAACAGTTCTCTTTCTTTCTATTTATATTTTATTCTTATTCATTTATTTTCTTCTTTTTCATTTATTTTCTTCTTTACTCAAATATTAATGCACTTTGATTTGTTACTCAAATAATACTTCAATCATCTTCCCGTTTCTCCCTTGTGGCCGGTCGAACTAATAACCCCAAGTGTTTTCGGGTTTTGTTTCTTGCATTGCAAGTAATTATGTTAAGGGCTATACGATTCGGGAGTAGCATCGTTAGGTATCGTGCAACGTGTAGCGTGAATTGGAGAATAATCACTTCTTGAGTGTTAGTTTTCTTGATCATACCGAGCATTAAAGGTTGGTATTACTTTGATATTTTGCATGTTTAATCGCATAAATTGTATGATCCTTATCAGTGTTTTAAAAGGCGCGCCAAGGAGATGCAAAAGCGTCGCCTAGGCTCGAGGCGTAGCCTCGCCGTCATGAAATGGACCTTGGCGTTGGCTAAATTTGTAGCGTGGGTTAAGGCATAAAAAGACGCGCCTTTTAGTAAGGTGTGGCGTCATTTTTGAAACAGTATTATTATTATTATTATTATTATTGTTATTATTATTATTATTATTATTATTATTATTATTATTATTATTATTATTATTATTATTATTATTATTTTTAATTATAAACACACTTTTATTAAAAACTCATAGGATTACAAAAGATTAGTGGGGAGCCTCGAAACCAATTGATCCCCCACACCTTTAGCAATGGTAAAACCAATCCTATTAAAGAAATGAACTGCTGCACGCGCCCCAATGTCCTGGGTCATAGAGAAACGCCGAATACGCTTAAGTAAGGTGACTGCATCTTTCTCAAGTTCTCCAAAAGAAGAAAAAGAGAAGGGGAGAAACCCATATCCAATATCCGCACATTTAGCATCGTACTTGACCCGTTTACGCTGTGCAGCATCACTGATCGCTCGCCCTGGTATGAAATCAATCAAACCGGATTGCGTCAAAGGCGACGAACCCGTAAGATCAACACATACGTCTCGTCCACTATCCCAAGAGTAGAGTAATATGTCAGCCGGTCGTAAGGATCTGTCCCCATCTCCAAAAAGCCCAATATCCACCTCCTTACGAGCGGAAATCCCTGACCGAGAGCATATATCAACAAGAACATCGCGCACAAGGTTGTGACAATGTTTAATGCCAACAATACCCGCACACGAAACAACGTGATCCCCGTAAATATCTCCAGGAAAAACCTTAGAGCAGGCAGAACACGGTACCTGAACAGTGAAAAGAGGAACACCCAAACGATAACACAGTACACAACGATAAGCCCTGTCATTCATAGTTTGTCCCAATCCAGATATCGGAACCACCCTAAGCCAATCCGAGGTGTGATCCTCCTTTAAAGAACTCCATAACGCCATCTGTCGAGTGGAAAGATGGAAAGTAGATTCAACAGTTTGGGAAACCCGACCGAAATAATAATAATTATTATTATTATTATTATTATTATTATTATTATTATTATTATTATTATTATTATTATTATTATTATTATTATTATTAACTATTTTCAACTAGTATTTGAAATTTGGACTATTTGGGATTTGGGCCTGGTAACTATATAGTAAGTAGTAGTCAAAATGTCTAATATAGTACGAGCAATACGATCTAAATATACTATATATAGCTCGTTCTTTTATAGCTCGTGCGTCCAACATGTTTCTTATAGTTGTGATTGTTTTATGAAATACATATATTTGTGATGCAGGTGGTCTTTATTTAGTGTTGCATCCTAGTTTTGTTTGTCTTAGTTGTATCTGTCTTATGTCAATGTGTAATTTTATTTTGTATTCTCTGTATGTTTCCTTTCCTTGGTTCCTTATTTTTAACCATCTTGGTTATATAGTTGATGCCTTTGTTTGTATTTGTTTTGTTTGTTGGAAATAAATTGCCTTTAAAAAAATTATATAAAATTATAAAAATATAAATCTATAAATATTTTTTGCCGCTTTAAGCACGTCATAAGAAACGCAAAGGCTCCTAAGGCTTGAAGCGTCGTCTTGCCGCCACGCTACGCCTCGCGCTATTTAGAACACTAATCCTTATATGAGCGTTACATGCTTCCGCTTACTCTAATTAATATAATTGATTGTCAATATGTTAATATAATTATTAAAACGTTTAATTAAAACCGTAAACTCTAACAATGGTATCACTCGCCATATACGATAAGTTACGTGTTTTATCATACGTTTATTAAAAAGGTTGTAGCTTTATGCGTTTTTACTAAAAAATACAAATGAGAAGAGAACGATGAGATAATATTTGGAAGGGATTTTTTTATATAAATAAAAAGCATAAAATTGAAACAATATATTTAAAAACAAGCATATATAGTTTTGTCAAAATTCTAAAAAACAAGCACAAAATGGGAATTAACTCTATAAACAAGCATAGTTATATCCAAGTTTTAAAAAACAAGCACAATATGAGAATTGACTTCAAGAATTTTTTCTCAAACTATGCTGGTTTTTGAAGATGGATGGCATGTTCATCTTTTAAAACCATGAAAAATGTTGATAAAAATGATTGAAGATGAATATGGGAAAAAAACAAAAAAACCAGCATAGTTTCGTTTAAAAGATGAATATATGGCTAAAAAATGGTTGAAGATGGATGGCATATTTGAAGTACAATCGTCTATAGAACTAAGGGCATTTAATATGATGAAGTTTTATAAAAGTTTATAATAGTGTCAAATCATCTTACATAATTAATTCAAAAACCTTTTTCTTGTTATAAACCTTTCTCTACTATGTATAAACTTCTTAAACCTTTCTAAAAATCTCACTAAACACTAATGCATTAAATTTAGAAGAGGTTCAAGATGTTAGACCTTTTCATTCCACATAAGCATGAAACACATTTCCATTATGGTTAACAAAAATGATAGACCTTCGATACGTGTACAACGCGCGTTCGGGGTCAAAGGAAACTTCCTTTCTTCGAGCAAGTTTTTCAACCACCTAGGCAGTGAACCTAATAGTTATAGTGTAGTATTATGGTAAGCCTCGGGATTGATATCGTTCTCTAGGGGAATATGTAACATATTGGATTTCACAAACACATCAAACCATGATTACAAAGGGGCGTACAATATAGGTTTTTAGAGAGAGAAAGTTAAGAGGTTTGGAAACTTAGTGAGAGAAAGTAAAATCTTATTATGAGCTCCAACCCTCTACCTTGGGAGGTAGAGGGTATTTATAGTATCATACATAAAACGCCACCAACGGGCCGTGGATCAGGCATACAGTGGGTAAAGACCCGTCCGTCATCCACGGTGTTACTAAACTAAATACTAACTAACATTAAATAACTATGACTACGAGCTTTCTAACGATTACATATACTTGAAGTGACCGACACTTTAATAACTGGATTTACTAAATCCTAACAATCTCCCCCTAAGGGAGGTCACCTCAAATAACATTGAATACAAACAGATATTACATTAAGAATGTTCTTGGATTCTTGTTAAAGTTCTTTGTTTTGTAGCCCGTAGTCTTTGATTCTTCATGTTTTGCATGTTTGGTTAATCCGGGTGGAGGTCTTTAACTGATCCACTTGATAATGAGTTTTGAGTCAGCTTTGAGATCATCACCTACCATAAATCTTTGACTCTTCCTTTGTAGTGTTGACATTATGTGAAGTTGTGACGATGGACCGACATGCTCACATTCTGGATCATGATTTCTTCTTATCAGAGTAGCGGAAGCCTTTTAGTTGATTCATGATATTTGCAGCAGCGTAATGGAGTGAAAATATCAGAGTCGTTGATGCACTTATCATGATTTCTTTAGAAATGAATGTGTTGTGTGAGCATGCGGCTATGGATTGACCTCTCCATTTTGATCAGCTGCAAACGTTGGGTGCACCTGCATACAACAGTTAGCAATAAAACACATGAAAGTCTCTTTGATCACTTTCGTTGAATTGAGGTACACGGCCCACGGTTCCCCGTTGATCAGTACAAGTACTGCCTGTGATCATGTATAATTCCGAAGAATCTCCTTGACAGGGCTTTGCAGCTGTTCTAGCCGTTCTCAAACCGGAACGTCTCAAAGAAGACAACACGGAGTGAGTGAACCAGCAAATTTGAGATTCACTGATTGATGAAAAGAGATTTGAAAAACAATCGTGTACTGCTCAATATAAAGTGTTTTTGCAATACAACAAAGGTTTTTAAGGAAAATCAATTATCAATCATAAACACCTTTTATTTTAAAACATAAATACACAATCGATGTGCTAGAGAAAAGAATTTTAAGCACAACGACCGGTTTTTCAAAGGTATCCGTCAATCCATAACCTGAACCAGGATTGATTCATAATTTTGAATCGCCCCATTGTTTATGTTCAGTTGTCACAAGGTTGATCTATTGAATAGATCTCACATGCCACCTACCAGGAGCTTGTTTGATGTTGGCTCTAGAAGGCTTTCCATCTTCATTGTGAATATGTTTGCATATCACTCAGATGTTCTGGCAATACCACAAGGATAGTGCGTAGGACTCTTAACATATATTATCTCTTTCCACATTGTGTGAAACAGAGAGTCTTCATTGGTTGTGTACTTAATGAGATTTATTGATGGTCTCGTGGCTCTAGACTCAATTGTGTACATTTGGTTCCTATGCCGGAGACTAGGGAGAGGGTCTCCTTCTTCAATATCAACAATCTCTAAGAGAAAGTCGATAGATAATGTAGGTTCCATGTGAGAATGAAACAAGTCCTTTTAAGAGGAACTTGAGTAGCTTGGGAAGTTGTAGTGCAGTGCGTCACTGGGTCCATGACGTATTGTCTTCAATACCAGTGTTACCTTAGTAGACACTAGTAGCATATGTATTGAACTCGGTTTCTGCCCTAAGGTTGAATTAATGGAGGGCTATTTATTTTCACCCTTTTCACATTTAATTCTTTTTCATTCTTCAACCCCTTCAGTGCTTACCGAGACTTCATAACTAGAACCTTGTTGGGTTTATTCCAGTACTAGCTCAGTCTCAGTCTGCACTCTTCCCGTTTCTCACTTTTCTCCTTTTTTCATCATACCTAAGGACTTATATACTAACTACTGGATTGTCCCTGGGTAGATCCCTCCGGCTCTGGCGGGATCGTGGGAACGAATACCTAACCTAACCATCCTTATATCACCATACATAAAGTAAATTTGGTCGGTCTTTTTGGTATTGTTCATCTGCCATTGGAACCAATTGAAAACTATTTTAACATCAATCCAGATACTTGTGACATATTATCAAAGTATTTTGTACCTGAATTGTTTTTGATATTTCAGAAAAAGAGCTCCCCCTCAACATGTGCATCGTATATTTGAAATTGTTTTGGCACATGGAGGCAAGAGGAAGAATTCAATTCATTGATTAACATTTTCTAAAAATATCGACATCACCTTCCCGATCAAGATTAGTATTTTTCATACTTAGTTAAAGATATTTTTGGGAAAGGATGTGGTTTTCAAAAAATTGCTCCCCTTCAATATGTGCATCGAGATTTGAAAGTGTTTTGCACATATTAGGAAAAACCTGCACTTAGAAACAAATCAATCACGTTTCAATCATTTTTTTTGTTTGATATAGATGCTCCCCCTTAACATGTGCATGGAAAATTTGAAATCTTTTGGCATATGTAGGGTGGAGAGCTTGCTAATCACTTACAAACCATTTATCGAATTATCAGTTTAAATCCAATTTAAATCACAAATTCTCCCCCGATCACAATTTTCAAATCATTTGAGATTTGTGATCTCTATAGATTTAAATTATTTTTGAAAGCTTTTGAGGAGAATTGTGACTTGCTTATGAAAACATTTAACCGATAAGGATCAAATCTGAGACTTTAAACTCCAATGATTAAACATGCTTGAGTATCTTTTGAAAACATGACATAAGCCTTGGTCTGAACCAATTGTATGACAAATAACATTTTGATTTAATTGAAATCATTCTCCCCCTCAATCAATGACATAAGTTGTTGATTGAGAGTTAGAGATTTTGACAAATGCAAGTCCAGATGATTTTAAAAAATTGAGTCCGAGTTATTTTTCAAAGCTATTTAGTTTTCATTAGATAACAAATATTTTTCAGAAGAATTTATAGAAGGAAAAATATTTGTGAAAGAAACATTTTTCTTTTTGGTGACAAACATTTGTTTGTAGAATCAGAGCATGAGATTTGAAAAATAAGATAAAGCATGGCTCTGTTCTTTCTTTTAAAAACGGGGTATAGTCCGAAATGACTATAAACCTTTTGTTTTTCTTTCTCTCATCTTTTTTAATATGTACATTCGAACTTCATCAAAAGACCCGTGTCCCTCTTTGAATGACAACACAAAAGACCGTAGATGAAATCGAATAAAAGAAAAGATGAGAAAAATATTTTTGGCATTTTCAAAGATTTTCTGATTTTTATGGATTTTTTGAAATTTTATATTTTTCTAGTTTCTTTTGAGGGTTTTATAATTTTGTATTTTGCTTTTTGATTAAATATATACAAGAAAAGGATGAAGAAAAGCTTTTACTCCTCGTCTTCCTCTTGAAGACGTTTGAGTGTTTCCGGTTGTAGACTCTTTAGACCAAGTCGTGGAAGGATAAACTCAAAACGTTCTCTAGGAAGAGCTTTGGTGAAGATGTCTGCTAACTGGTATTCAATCCTTACAAAATAAAGATCAACCACACCTTTTTCCACTTGTTCCCAGATGAAATGATGTCGAATGTCGATGTGCTTTGCTCTTGAATGTTGAACGTTGTTGCAGGAGAGAGCAATGGCACTTTTGTTATCACAATACAGAGGAATTTTGTTGAAGTCAAAGCCATAGTCAGATAGTTGGGATCTCATCCATAGGATTTGAGCACAACACGATGACATGGCGATGTATTCAGCCTCTGTAGAGGATATCGACGTACATATTTGTTTCTTAGAAGACCAGCTTACAAGTTTTTCTCCCAAGAATTGAGCACCACCTGATGTGCTTCGACGTGTATCTTGACACCCTGCATGGTTTGCATCTGCATATGATGTTAGTGACATGTTGGTGTCCTTCGGATACCAAAGTCCCATGTTAATGGTACCTTGGAGATACCAAAAGACCCTTTTAACCGCTTTAAGGTGCTTTTTGGTAGGCTTAGCCTGGCATCTAGCACACATGCATACAACGAACAGAATATCAGGTCTACTGGCTGTGAGGTACATCAGGGATCCAATCATACTACGTTATTTAGTTTGATCTACCATGATCCCTGAGGGGTCCTCATCCAGTTTGGTACGCTCCACCATGGGAGTGTCAACGGTGTCACAAGTGTCAAACCCAAATTTCTTTAAAATTTCATTAACATATTTAGATTGATTGATAAAAATGCCTCCGGGATTTTGTGAAATTTGTAATCCCAAGAAAAATGACATTTGTCCCATCATAGACATTTGAAATTTGGAACCCATTTCATTTGAAAAACGGTCACATTCAGTAGGGTCGGTCGAGGCAAAAATAATATCATCTACATAGATTTGAACGTGAATTAAGTGCTTGCCTGACTTTCAGGTGAACAATGTGGGATCCACTGCTCCTTTGCTGAATCCAGTAGATAAGAGGAACCTTGACAGAGTATCATACCACACCATAGAGAACCTTCTTTAAGCGATAGACATGAGTAGGACGATCAGCAATCATCATTACATGTTTTGCCAAAAGTAGCAGAATTCGTATTAATTACAACATGCTTAGAGTTAACACTAGAATCAACACGATTCGTTTTATTCAACATAGTTTCATTCTTCCTAAGGTGATCTTCTACTCTCTTCCACTAAACATTCCTAGCTTGCAAGGTCCTATCATTCTTTGTGTTGCCTTGAGGCTTTGACCTGCTCGCTTTGGTGTCACTTTTTACTCTTGTAGAGGGAATGAGAACATTAGTTGGTATTGATACTTTTTGCTTTTCAGGTTTAGAAGTGCTGGGATCTGAGCTACTTGAAGGCACATTAAAGTTCACTTTCTTAAAACTGGGCATCGAATGGGTTGCATACTTAGCACTAGGCATGGAACAAGGCATCACAGCTTTATCTTTTTCACATAAGGATTTAGGACTTGTTGCTCTTAAACATTCTAACAGCTCTTGAGATCGTTTGGCCTGAATGCAAGCAAACATAATTTCACTATCAAGTGGCTTATTAATGTAATCCTCTTCTACAATCTCACGGAGACATTCTAGACTATCCTTAAGATGAAGGAGATAATTATGAAACACAAGTTCGTTATTTCTCGGATGAGGAGGAATGTATTTAACAGTCACAGTATATTTAGAGTCTGCAGATGACTTTGATGCAACATTCTCATTAAAGACAAGTGGCATTTTCCCTTTTTCCTGACTCTTCAGATTCTCAATTTCCTTTTGTAACGAAGTTATTTTTTCATTGTTTTTGTCACGAGTGACTTTCACTGAATCGTATAACTCTTTGAAGTGTCGTTTGACCTTTTCATTTTCTACAAGAAAACTCTCATTTTCTTGTTGTAGTACGTTAATGATGTTTTGAAGATGAAAGTTTTGAGAAAATTGAGAATCTAAAGGAGGAGGCATTTGGGAGCCAGTCACATTGTTCTTTTCACCCTTTAATTGTGAAATTTGGGCTTTCAACTTTCTAATCGTGTTACAGTGAGCTTGAATCTGTTCGTCACGTTTGTTTATTTAAAAAACTGCATTAAACTCTGGAACATTTGAAGATGTCTTGATGTTTGAGGTTTTGACATTTTCTTTGAGATGTTGATATTTTAGTTGCAAATCAAAATGTTCAACTTCTAGCTTAGAAAAATGTTTTACCAAATTATTGTGATCATCCTGGTCAATTTTCTCATTTATTTTTGAGTTTTTGTTTTCAAGCTCAATGACACGATCATGGGAAACTTTCAAAGCAACAGATAATTCATGAAATTGAGAAGCAGTAATATAATGCTTAGTAACAGTATAAAACACATCTTGAGCCACACAACTCAATACTAAGTTCTCATTTAAGATATGCAGATTCTTCCTTTCAATTTCATTATATTTGAGTTCCCGTTCATACTCATTGACCTCAACTATCATTGCATCAAATTCCTTTTCCATTTCTTTAATGTCTGAGTCTATCCCCTTTTGAAGACTCTCAAATTGACCTTTTTATTGTTTAAAGAAAGGTATGACCTCAGTGAAATAGCATTCTTTAGTTTGCTCAAAACCCCTTTCCCCTTCAGTTATCCCTGTAGGTGTGATTCTCTTCTTACATGTCTTCTCAAAATCAATGAATAGTTGATAAACAACATACAGACTGATTAAGGTCTTGTTATTAGTGGAAATAGTTCTATGAACTAAATGCATTGGTGTATTTGGAGGATACACAGTAGCTGCAGGCACTTTCCTAAGGGGAGGTGTTTCAACAAGTACATTTGCTTTTTGCTTGTCCATGTCTTTCTTCCAAAAAATTTGTTCTGGGGTTAATTGAGTTTGAGGCTTAAACATGTTCAGGGTGATCCAATTTTCTTTTATGTACTCATGTGGTTTGATCGTTATGTTTTGCTTTTTACACTCAGGATCTTTTAGCTTCTTATCCATTTTCTCCCTAGAGGTATCTTCTAGTTTTCTATCCTCTTCCGTGCTTCCAATACATGATGGTGTTTGCCTAGGCTTGAGGATCTCATTACCATCATATACAATCGGATGGAAAGCTTTAGCCTTTTTACAATACTCGGGATTTGGCTTCTCTACTAGGGGAATACTATGCTTATCGCTTAAGACTATGTGCTTAGTGATCATGTGAGCAGTCTGAATGGTATTCCCTTGTACGTACAACTTATTTTCAAGGCTTTTTTTCAAAGTTTTTAGATTGGAAAAGTCATTCAAAAGTTTTGATTCCTTAGCATTAAATTCTTGTTTAAGCACTTTAACATTATCTTGGAGTTCTTGATTTTGCTTAACAGTTTTAGAAAGCTTTTCTTGTAAGAAGTTTAACTCTTGTTTTAACACTTCTTCTCTAAAATTACATTTTCTAATAATTTTACGCATTTGGTCATCCATTTCCTGCTCACGGGTAGTTAACTCAAACTTAGCACGTTGTTCATAAATGGCAACTTGTTCTTTATAGGCATTCAGTTCAGAGATAATAGAATCATCAGGGGCACATGCAGTGTATTCATAAAAAAACATAGTCATCATTGACTGCAGAAGATGCATCACTTGGTACAATTTCACTTTCACTTTGTATCACATATTGATCATATGGGACAATATGACTATTATCCACATTATCATTATCTGATTCATAAGTTTCATGATATTGTACTTCATTATGTATCTTTTGCTCATCAACTTCATCGTATAGCTTTAATACCTCTGAAATGATTAAAGCTTTGGATGGACCAGCCTGTTGTGGTGATGAGACCTTTGGAGAGACCATTGGTGAAATTCTAGCCATGAAGATTGTCTGGGCAGTAGGTTCATCATCGACATCAGAGTCAAATGCATCACAGTCAGCAACTTGAATGGCATTTTGATGATTGTGACCTATTTCCTGAGTTGGCTGCTCATCCACATCAGCATCATACATTTTGGCATTTCCCTCAGCAAGAAACAACAATTCTTCTTCATTCAAAACCGCTCCACTATACTGAGCTTGCACCAGCAGCATCTTATCCCTGAAGTACTCTGGATTTTGAGGGCGTTTTGGAGAAGTGCAGTTCCTTGCAATATTTCCTTCACCACCACAGTTGTAGCACTTGATTGGCTTTCCTTGTCCTTGAATTGCATTCCTTCCACGATTCTGATTAGCCACATACCCTCCACCTACTCCACCTTTTCCTTGTTCATACTGTCTTCCTTGCACTGGTTGCACCATAATCTTACCATCTCTGACAATAGCATGATTGTGTAGATTGGATGCAGTTCTGATCTCATTGTTAGTGTGTGGAGTGAGGTTCAGATTTTGATTAACCATAAGAGCCAGTTGATTGATGAAATATTCCATGGGTGCTTCAGCATCAGGTTGCTTAAACATTGGATCATGAATGAGTTTGTGGTTACCATTTCCAGTAGGTATGACTTAAGATGCTTTGGTGGTTATTCCTACATTGGTGTAAAAGGCTACTGAATCATTTGACGAGCTTGCATTACCAGAATTTGAATTGAATTTTTCCAAGATCATTCGTTCAAACGTAGCATGTCTCTCATTCTGAAGCAAGTACGCATACAACTGCTCATAGTTAGTGTTCCTCAAACCTTTTTTTAACTTGACTGAAGTGACAAACTTGTGCCATTCGGGATTCATGTTGTTCACAAACTTTGAATTTAGCTGAATATTTGGCATAGTCATTTTGATATTCCTCATGTCATTCACAAGCTTGTGGAACCTCACGTAGTATTCAGTGACACTTTCCCCTGGTTTCATCTTAAAGTGCTCAAAGTCATCATACAGTTGAGATTCTCTGTCTTCTTGAGTTAATTCAGAACCCGAGAGAAGCATCTTAACATTGTCCCAAACTTCCTTGGCTTCAGTTTTGTGATTGATTAACTTGTAGATGTCTTTTGGAATACCCTGAAGTATAATGTTTGAAGCCCTGATATCAGCATCGTATCTCTTTTTTCTCCTTATCACTGAGCTCATCATACGTCTTTGGTCTATCCAAACCTAAGATCACTTTACCATCCGCAGCAGTTTCAAGTGTGTCTCTGGTAGTTTCAATCTGGTAAGGTCCTTCATCAATTGATTTAAGAATGTCAACCCCATTCTCCTTTCCCAAATAGTATAACCTAATTCGTTGAGCCCATGAGTCATAATCAGTTCTGTCAAGCATAGGTGGACGAGTATCGGATCTAGCAGCTTGAACGTCTTCAGCAACAGAAGAGATGATAGTGGGTACGTTGGTAGACATAATTACTGATTCTACGGGATTTTAAAACTCTTGGATTAAACGGAAAATAGATTCTTTCACGGGATTTTACTAAATCAAGAGAAAACCGTAAAATGTAATCAAGAAGAAAAGCACTAAGTCACAAGAGACAAATCGCTCAACAAGTGACAAGTCGCTTCAGACAACAAATCGCTCAAAACAGACAAGTCGCATCAACTAACAAATCGCTTAAACAATCAACTCGCTTCAATAAGCAAGTTACTTAACCATAAAAATCGCTTAAACCAACAAACCTCTTAAAGTGAGAAATCGCATAGCCAAGACAAGTCGCTTAAACTTACAACTCACTTAAATAAGCAAGTCGCTGAAAAATGACAAATCGCTTTCCCGCACAAATCGCACAAGTACAACCACTACCCAAACAAATCGCTTAAATAAGTGATTTGTAATAGACACAAATCGCTTCCAAACAAGGACAAATCGCTTGTCTGAATACTTTAACGAGACACAAATCGCTAACTTGAAAACAACACAAACGCCACTTTTAAATCCAAAAACAATCCAACCACAGTGATTCAAGCCTTCCAAATCAAAACCTAAGCACTTATGATGATTCTAAACACAAGAGTACAATCAAAATCCAAACTTTAACACAAGAAATGGTCCAAATGATGCAAATACCACAAAACTTTTTCAAACCCAAAAACCATATAAAACCACTAGAAATCCAAGAATATGTAAGAGAGATGATCAAACCATGGCTCTTGATACCATTTGTAACATATTGGATTTCACAAACACATCAAACCATGATTACAAAGGGGCGTACAATATAGGTTTTTAGAGAGAGAAAGTTAAGAGGTTTGGGAACTTAGTGAGAGAAAGTAAAATCTTATTATGAGCTCAAACCCTCTACCTTGGGAGGTAGAGGGTATTTATAGTATCATACATAAAACGCCACCAACGGGCTGTGGACCAGGCATATAGTGGGTAAAGACCCGTCCATCCTCCACGGTGTTACTAAACTAAATACTAACTAACATTAAATAACTACGACTACGAGCTTTCTAACGATTACATATACTTGAGGTGACCGACACTTTAATAACTGGATTTACTAAATCCTAACAGAATAGGAATGCTAGTGAGAAATTACTACGCTAAGGTTGGGGTTGAGGAAGATTATTTTTTATCTTTTTATATTTTTTTAGAAAATAAAAGGTACGATCTCGGGGTTTGGATTTGAGGGGTGGTACTTCTACCGATTACTCTACTTATCTAATTATCTAATCTAAGGGGTAGTCTATGTCTATTGAAGTGTGCTCGTATGATGATTAAAGATGTGTCTACCTAGATACTATTACTCCCTAGTTATCTTTTATTGATGGTTGAATTGTCACGTCCTTATTCTTAACGCGTTGTGTTTTCTAAGGTCGTAGGGTGTGCTTTTATCCCTAACTCTTTGAAGCTACCTAAGGTTAATGACTACGAAATCTCTAGGATTCATAAACTTAACACTAAGGTTTTATTTGGATTTTTAGCCTAAAATTCCACTAGTAATTATAAACTAATGTTCACAAAGATTAATCAAGCATTAAAAACACAACGATGGCTTTAGCACTCCTAAGCCAATTACAATTAAGATAAGAGACAACCAATCAATATTCAATAACTAGGTTTCATAGATCTAAGCAAACACACAAGTAAATTAGCCGGACATGTTAAACATGCAAGCATACACACATTCAATTGAAGACATAATGAAATCAAGGGAATAAATAACTTATCTCGATGTAAAATAGGGTATTAGAACCCTAAAATACTGTCCAAGAGGGACTACAATCGTTTTAGGTTTTTACTCCACAAGTCTACCTCTCTAAAAGTCAGAAAATTCGAATTCTATATATAAAGTTACAACTGCGACGGCGTCACCTTTTAATTGTGACGCCGTCAGATCGCCGCCATTAGGGTTTTGTCTTGGCCAATTCAACCTTGGGACGGCGTCATGTTGTGGTTGTGACGCCGTCAGCTTCTGCTTCTGACGTCGTCTGAATCTGGATCTAGGCTGTCTGGGATGAGAAGTCTTCGTGACGCCCTACTCTTCAAAGCCTGACGCCGTCTTGTGTAAAATAGCAATTTCACTCCTGAGCCGTCACAAATATAGGGACGGCGTCGCTCTTTGTTTGTGACGTCGTCGGGTGCACTTCTAGCAGCTTGAGTGTCTTGATCTTGACTTTAGCCATTTTCTTCACATATTCACTCCTTTTCGTCCAAATAAGCATCATTCCAGCATTTTGCCTTCAAGAGACCTAAAAAGTGAAAAGGAACGAAATTGAGCAGTAACAGATATAAAAGTGGGCAATTAAGGGCTTAAATGACCCCTTAAAAGTGTACGTTTTAAATCCTTATCAAATATCCCTACACTTGGTATTTGCTTGTCCTCAAGCAAATGTGCTTTTGGCCAATCAATTTATAAGTTAGGGGGCATAATGCAATGGTTTAACATAATTCATAACAAATATAAGCCCCACAAAAGTAATAACAAGCACATAAATTATATACTAGCACCTCACAAGTGGTGTTTGGATACTCTCATCTCTCGGGTGTATATGAAATATATCAAATGGAAATGGAAGATAAACACTCATTAACCGGTCATAGTACATAGATTACCATAGGCTTGAGACTAGATCAAACCTCCACCGCTTTGGCGTAAGCACCTAGGAAATACTATCTAAGAGGTATTTTAACGGGTTGTAACGTTAGGCTTATGGTATGGAAACAAAGGGTTTGGTTGGATAGGCGATTTAGTGGTGGCAAGTCAAAAATCTTTTGTTACAAGCATGAGAAGAATGGAATTGCTAAGCCAAGACTCGACTCTCTAAACTCTATATAACTTTGAAACAAATATACATAAATATAAAGATATATGTAGGATTTAAGTGGTAAAGGGGTTTTGTTCTAGTCATATAACTTCCTATCCATGAGACACTTTATTAAGACTAAAGACCCACTCCTACATGTCATGAAAAATTTTAAATTTGGTGCTAAAATTACCCTAACCGATATTTCTCATGGTTTATTACACAAATGAAATAGGACAAGACAAATAGTCAAGGATAAGTGATGAGTGTCTAAATACTCATCATTTTTGTACCATTTAGAATGCCAAAAACATCTGAAAACACTCAGAAATGCATCAAAATGATGAAAATATCACAAATAAGTGTTTTATGTGTTTTAAATGCAAAAATACCAAAATCAGATGAAAAACGTATCAAGTTTGCATAATTGGCAGTTTTAGTCCCCCAAGTTTCAAAAGTTGTCAAAAATAGTCCCTGGTAAATCAAAATAAAGTAAAATATCATTTAAGGCCCATGGGATTCAAAAGTTGTCAAAACAAACCCTTCAAAGTTTAAAATTTTCAAAATGACAACTTTAGTCCCTCAAGTTTGAAAAATTGTCATAAAAGGTCCTTGGATATTTGAAAAAGTGAAAATTATCAAATGTGGTCCTTGTACTAATCATAAATGGCAGGATTGGTCCTTATTATAACTTTGGAAAGTTGGAAGTTTTGGTCCTTCAATTTTCAGAGAATTGCATAAATAGTCCTTGTGATATACAACCAACCGGACCCTTGTGTTTACCCATAGCCCAAATCCAAGCCCAGCACCCTATACCAGCCCAATCCCTTATTAATAATACCAGGGTCAACATACAGTCAAACCCACCCTTCATTCTCCTTCCTCACACACTGCAAAACCAGAAACCACCCTTCCACCTCCATGGTTTCACCACCAGTTGTCTACCTACTCTCACCACTACCTCCTTTCTTGTCCCCTCCACCTCCACAACCTCCCAAGAAGCATTAATTGCTTCAAACCTGCTATCAAGACTTTTGGCGCCAAATTGACAACTGGACGATTGGGATGAATTGGAACAATACAACGACTGGGATTCAATCAGAGGGACCCAAGAAAGCTTTTGGAGTCGATAAAACACCAAAGACACAGAGAAGCAGGAGAGTAGATTTTAGTTGTAGTTAAGAATTTTAAATTAATGTCGTTAGTATAAATTTAATGTAAAACCTTTCTGGGTTTCTTAGTTTCTAAATTGTATAAGTCATTTCAGTTGTAATACAAGCGTTTAATTAGATTAATTGCATGTTTTCAGTCCTAACAAGATTTCCCGCCAAAAAGTGTTCTTATCTGTTTTTAAGTTTCAAACTGTTAAATTAGCTTCATTAAGTTTCTTTTAACTTATTTAAAGTGTTTTAAGCAAATGAGAAGGTTTTCCTGTCTAATTGCTTAAATTTCCAAAAAAGTCAAAGAAAGTCAACTATGGAGCCATTAAGCTGCTATGGGGTGATTAAGCTGATTGGGTTGATAAGCTGATGGTATTGAGCTTGTTTTAAACTAGTTTAGGGGTATTGGATGTTTACTGGTTCTCAGTTAGTCATAGCTTAGCTTGGACTTTTGTAAGTTTTCATTTAAATCTCAGTTTCAGTATAGTAGTGTAGATAAATTACTTGCAGTTTATTTGTGTAGATTATAGCTTATATAATTCATTGTGTTGCTTCTATGAGTAGTTAGTAGTTTGTATGGCATGATTTGCTCAACTGCATACTAATCTGATATTAATTGTCATAACTGTGATAATTTGGTTTTGGGAGTTTATAGTTGATGTTGCTGTTATAATCATTTCTCAATGCTCTAATTTGATCTATTGAATCTGTGTTGAAGTTGGTTATGGCTCACATTTAGAATTTAGCTTGTTAAAACTCATTCTAGTCACATTAAGGACTGTTTGGTATAGGTTGGATAACTGAGTTAGAGGCTTAGTTATTGATTAGGACCTGATACTTAAGTCTCCTTTAGGATTATTAAGCTCAAATATGTCCTTAATATTGCATCTGCACTCTCAAAAAGTCAAAATTAGCTTTAATATTACCTTAGTTATTCACTGTTAGGAATTTGGATTGCCAAATTCATCACACAAGCTTAAAAGTTGTTACTATAGCTCTAAATAATCTCATTTCACCTTATTATAACATATTCAGTCTATAGAATCAATCCTAAGTTCATAAAAGTCAAATTCTTAGTGTAATTAAAAAAGTCAAAATTTTCTAGTAGCAGTTTTTGAATAAACTTTGTAATTTTATTGTGATCTTACCATTAGGATATAGGATATAAGCTTTTGGGATATTAAATTTTAGCTACTCATATTAATTAGAAAAATATTAGTTTATCTCTACTTAGCTTATTAACTGCTTATTCATTAGCTTCTTATAAGCCCTTTTTCACAAAACTCCCGTTTTGCTTATTCCTTATTTCTGCTTATTCAGTGTGTTTTTCTTGTTGTTGTTGCTTATTCTAAGTTCCCATAACTTGTTTATAGCTTATTCAACCTTTGGTTGAGTAGTGGTAGCTTATTGAGGCTTTTAGCTTAATTTCAAGTGCTTATTCATATTAGTTGTGTGCCCAAATCATAGTTCCTGATCTTCAAAGTAGTTTCTGTCATTTTTCCTTGATTCTCAGTATTATTTTAGACTTATCTGGAAGTTTTCATATTTTTCACTGTTCATTTGCTATTTTTCTACATTTTATGTCATTTTCTAGCATTTTTAATTAGCATTTAATCCAAATAAATCAGAAAAAGTTTAAAAAAATATGTTTTCAATTTTCCTAGATTAAGATAAATATAAAAAGCCAAAAAAATATTTTTCCATAATTTTCTTAGTTTAAATAGTATTTTCTAGCATTTTAATTAGTTTTAAATAGTAATTAATTAATAATAAATACATAAAAAGTCTAAAAAAATATATTTTCAGTTTTAAACTAAGTTTTATCATATTTTAGATTTTTCTAAGTCATAATTTCACTTTTCTAGCTTTATTTCATATTTTCTTATATTTTAGGGTATTATTAAATAGTTAAAAATAGTTTTTAATTAATAATAATTAGATAAATAGTCATAAAAATAATTTTCTTTTTCCAATAATTTTCTAGTATAATTAGGATTGTAAAAGTATATTTTCCATATCCGTAGGTATTTTCCTTCTTTATTTTCACGTTTTATTTAGTACGTTCACGTAATTTTATTTAATCGTACGTTTTAGGTTTTAAACGTTCATCATTTTAAAAAAAGTGATAGCGTTTATTTAATATATTTTATCATTTTAATTTTCTTTAATTTGCATTTAAGCCCCTATAATTTACAAACTTTCTCTTTAGGTATAATTATTCCAAATTCACAAACTTTTTCCCATTCAATATCACCCGATCACAGATTCGTTGTACTACAGTGTTCACACCTCGTTGGGACTTAACGACCCGGGGATACACTAAACTCCTCTGATCTTAATTGCATTGCGTTCTGAGCTGTTTGACTTTTATGGTTGACCATTCACAAGTGGTTGACTAATAAAAGATAGACCGTTTGGAGCCGATCAATAAGCATAGTTTCAAAGTTCCAGTTTTATTCTCCCTCCCTACACTTAAACTGAATATTGTACCCAATGTTCCCCGAAAGTATCAAAGTTATGATAACGGAAGGTAATTAAAAGAGAAAGAAACTAATACTCCCCTGATTAGCTCGGTAGGATCCGTGTGAAGTAGTGGTTAAATTCTTCTTCAAGAAGAATGTATGCGTGAAAAGCTACATCCAATCTTATGTTTCTTCTTTTTGATAAATAAAACCTGCACACTTTAAGAAAATGGACGAAACCTTCGCGTGAAATCGGCGGTAAAACTCTATATGACTCTATTAAACTAGGATATAATGCTTGTGGAATGGATGCTTTCAGATTTTCTGGAAAATTAAGACTTGAGAAATTCCAAAAATTTATAAGTAGCACAAAAAACGAGAGAAAGTTAGATAAGCTTTTTCTGCTCCTCCTGACGTCTTCAGGTAGCGAGTCTGACGCCGTCAGGTTATCCTGACAGAAACTGGTCTGCTGCGATTTTCTGGATAAATTACACCTTTAAAATCTGGAAATATTCCTGCAAAACATCCATTATGACTCGATACAAGCATTTGACTCTAACAAACACATATATATCGTTTTCAAGGATTGTAATTCTCATGTTCACGTTCTTTTAAAAACGTGGGTAATCTTCCCTACACTTATCCTTTTTGTAAAATACCTTTATATGTAATTAAGACGAAGTTAAAGACAAAATAAAGCATTTTCACAAATTCAAACATGGGAATAAACAATCAATGAAAAGATATATGACACACAAACAAGCAAACAATTAAGTATGGGTTGCCTCCCACGAAGCGCTTTTCTTTATTTATGAGTCTTGTAGCTAGACTCGAAGTCGTGCCCCTACTTTCCCCTTATTTTAGAAGCCCATTCGATTTCCTTAACTCTTCTCTCATCACGAATATAATCAGGGCCTAACTCTAGACAAGCGATGTAGTAAACCTTGTTCTCACAATCTACTTCAAAGGCCGAAATGTTGTCTACATCTAGATCATCAATACCCTTAAACTTCTTATTTTTGTAGGGCATTATATATTTAACACACTCGGTCCCGTTTGAGAACTTGGCTATTTCTTCCTCTTGATCATAAACCATCTTAGATTCCTCAATAAATGGTCTCCCAAGTATCACATCTCCTAAAAACCCATCAATGATGCCCTTAACATTTTCCAAGATCATGAAATCATACCTATATGTGAAGTTACCTACGAAGACATGCAATCCTTTAACCCTCCCAATATAGTTACTCACTTTCCCAGGGTAAAAGGGGTCCCTCATAGGTCCTAACTTTTCGCTCATGATCCAATTGTAATAGAGCCTAGAAATTATGTTCATGGGTGACGTATAGTCTATGTAAGTGTGATCCCTATATGAGTACCCAATCATGCACGGTATCTTAATGTTTTTAGGGTCACCACTTTTTATGCGAGGCTCGAAAGGTGGTCGCGGGAAGTTAACTACGTTATAGTGATAGGCTGTTTCCTTCCTGTTAGGGTATGAATCGAAATACTCCATAAGTTCCTCCTCCTCCTTACTACCCTCCATAATTTCTAACACCTTATAATCTCCTTCTTCTAATTCATCCTCCGAATCGCTTGAGGTCGAATCACTATCTAAAGTACTAGTGGATTCCTTAAGGGCTTCCTCAAGTGCACTTTCAATTATCCTATTCAATTTCTTAAGCTCTCCAATTTCACTAACAACACTAGCTCGAAGTTGGTTAGCAAAGGTTGGATCAAGTGGTGGGTATTTGTTTGATGGTAGGTTGTTGTTTGGTGGGTTATCACCTTACATGATGAAAAGTGATGGGATTACGAACAAAGTCACAAAGAAGGGGGATAGACTACGAGGAAGCTAAAAATGAGAAAAAAACTTACTTGATAGGAATCAAACAAGGGACCCTAAACGAGATAAAAATCTAACTAGCTATTCTATTCCCCGACAACGGCACCAAAAACTTGATACGCGTACAACGCGCTTTCGGGGTCAAAGGAAACTTCCTTTTCTTCGAGCAATTTTTTCAACCACCTAGGCAGTGAACCTAATCGTTGTAGTGTAGTATTAGGGTAAGCCTCGGGATTGATATCGTTCTCTAGGGGAATATGAATGCTAGTGAGAAATTACTACGCTAAGGTTGGGGTTGAGGAAGATTATTTTTTATCTTTTTATAATTTTTTAGAAAATAAAAGGTACGATCTCGGGGTTTGGATTTGAGGGGTGGTACTTCTACCGATTACTCTACTTATCTAATTATCTAATCTAAGGGGTAGTCTATGTCTATTGAAGTGTGCTCGTATGATGATTAAAGATGTGTCTACCTAGATACTATTACTCCCTAGTTATCTTTTATTGATGGTTGAATTGTCACGTCCTTATTCTTAACGCGTTGTGTTTTCTAAGGTCGTAGGGTGTGCTTTTATCCCTAACTCTTTGAAGCTACCTAAGGTTAATGACTACGAAATCTCTAGGATTCATAAACTTAACACTAAGGTTTTATTTGGATTTTTAGCCTACAATTCCACTAGTAATTATAAACTAATGTTCATAAAGATTAATCAAGAATTAAAAACACAACGATGGCTTTAAGCACTCCTAAGCCAATAAAAAATAAGATAAGAGACAACCAATCAATATTCAATAACTAGGTTTCATAGATCTAAGCAAACACACAAGTAAATTAGCCGGACGTGTTAAACATGCAAGCATACACACATTCAATTGAAGACATAATGAAATCAAGGGAATAAATAACTTATCTCGATGTAAAATAGGGTATTAGAACCCTAAAATACTGTCCAAGACGGACTACAATCGTTTTAGGTTTTTACTCCACAAGTCTAGCTCTCTAAAATTCAGAAAATTCGAATTCTATATATAGAGTTACAACTGCGACGGCGTCACCTTTTAATTGCGACGCCGTCAGATCGCCGCCATTAGGGTTTCGTCTTGGCCAAGTCAACCTTGGGACGGCGTCACTTTGTGGTTGTGACGCCGTCAGCTTCAGCTTCTGACGTCGTCTGAATCTAGATCTAGGCCATCTGGGATGAGAAGTTTTCGTGACGCCCTACTCATCAAAGCCTGACGCCGTCAGGTGTAAAATAGCAATTTCACTCCTGAGTCGTCACAAATATAGGGACGGTGTCGCTTTTTGTTTGTGACGTCGTCGGGTGCACTTCTAGCAGCTTGAGTGTCTTGATCTTGACTTTAGCTATTTTCTTCACATATTCACTCCTTTTCATCCAAATAAGCATCATTCCAGCATTTTGCCTTCAAGAGACCTAAAAGGTGAAAAGGAACGAAATTAAGCAGTAACGGATATAAAAGTGAGGAATTAAGAGCTTAAATGACACCTTAAAAGTGTACGTTTTAAAACTTTATCAACCTTTTCAAAAAATTTAGACTTTTTCATAAACTACCATAGTGGATGCTCTAACAAGTAGAAGAAGTATTAATGAATTACATTGTTAAATGCATGTATCAAATCATGAATGTTTAACAAAATATTGAGGATGATTGTTGATATTATGGCGGAAAATTTCTTTTGTACATGTAACTAATATTGTAACATAATTGTTAATAAACGAAGTCCTATTTTACCCACGCTCCGCCTTGGGTCTTGGGGTTTACGTCTAATTTTTTTTAACACAAACATTCTCTAGATTTAATTACATACACTACTTATCTAATTTTTCGTTACACAAACATCCACATATTTAACCTAGGGATTATGTTTGTAATCACAAGTGTTCATCATACAAACAATATCTAGATTTAACCTAGGGAATTTAGGTACCTTTTTTTTTGTAATATACATAAACCGAAAGGACGTTTATGTTAATTTTTGTTACATAAACGACCCTTAAATTTAACTCAGGGATGTTTACGTAATCGAGAGTTAATGGTAAAGACCTTTTTCCCCTTTTTTCAAAGACTATGTTCGTAATCGTAAGTGAACCAAAAGGATTATTTTTATCATTTTAGTTAGGGTGTTCAAGAAAACCCAAGAAATCGAGAAACCGAGCCGAATCGCTTAATGCGAAACCCAAAAAACCCGCTTATCATGGTTCGGTTTCGGTTTTTACTTTTATATATCCGCGGTTAACCAAACCGAACCCTGTATAATATACATGAAAGCTTTTAACTAAATATTCATCTAGTTGTAGAAGTATTGATTACACTATTGCACTACTATATTGTATAACGTTTTTTTTACTCTTAATGTAAACAATTACTAAACGTTTATGAGTGAAAATTGATTAATGTGGTCGTAATCTATAAACGTTAAATAAATATTTTGTATGAATATGTAATGTATGTTTATTTGAATTCAATTATTGTGATGAATAACTTCAATATGACTTGATCTATTTCAATGTTATCATATTGATTAACATGATATTTTGTGCTCTAGTTCATGTTATTGTCAATACGGTTAAATTCAATTAAACGTCTAAAAAAGTTAATCATGACCTAAACCGCGAGTAATAGCTCATTTTGGGTACTCACATGCCCGGTCACTCGTTTAATACGGTTCGGTTTCGGATAGTAAAATAAATTACCCGCCCCTCGATGAATAATTTAAATATTCCAATTAATCAAACCTAACCTTCCCGTGAACACCTCTAATTTTAGTCAAATGTTTACTATTTGGTGCATAGAAAACATGTTACAAATGTTTATACTGAAAATTTACAATCTAAATTTATCCATATGTGTATGATTAAATGCTTAAGACTCATGTTGACAATGATCTTTATATATAATAATAAAAAAATCAAATATTTTTTAGAAGAATAAAAAAAATTATGATAGATCAATTGATCGATTAATTCTCATAATTTCAATTTCCAATGAATGAGTTTCTCGCTATATAAGAGAATCAATTTGCATGAGATGAAGAGACCGAAACCTAAACACTCATAAAGCGAAAGGATTCTTAAATTTGTGCCTAAATAAAAAACATAACTCTCTGAATTATCCCGAAAAGATATTCGTGTAACCCAAGCAAATACAGTCGAAAAAATTTCTTTTCAAAAGTGATAACACAATTCATAAAGATATCCGGTTTGATTATCTTAACCATAATGGGAACTCAACCAAGAGTGTTAGCGGCATTGATTTGTATTAAACTAACTGGAAGCGTAATGGGATGCAATATATACCAAATCAAACGTAGTATTCAATTCAAGTATATAAATATAAAACAGTCGATTTTATTTCACCGGTTATAAACCCTTTACCAATATAAGACAGTCGATTATTGAGACAAATATAACTGTCATTTACTTGGCGTTTGAAGATGACACTATTTTTTGCAACAGAAGTTTGTTTGTTTGGCACAAGATGAGTCACAGTCCGCCTTTCTTTCCTTGCAGTACTGTTCATGACCACAACAACACCAAACACCTTTGTCCTTGTGTTCTTCACACGACCGATCCGAGGGAGGGCAATTTATTGGAGCTGCGCCTATCTTGATGTCACTGGTCTCAATTTTCCAACCTATAAATTTAAAAATGACGAGACTGGTTATGATATCCATGCAAAATGATGCAAATTTGAAAAAAAAAAATGTATATGACACAAACTTACACTCATGGCAAGAGAGCAATATGAAAAAGCTAATACATAAGACAATCATGTGTACTTTGAGGAGCTTGCCCATTGTGCACTTAGGAAAGAAATACAGATGAACAATAGCTTACACAATACTTGTATTTATATTAGCATTTAGGAGAGTGACGTTATTGTTTATCTAACTCCTTCTTATTTAGAGCATATTTTGATAAATTAGTAGAATCAATTGGTTTTAGTTTTAATAAGTTCTCAAAAATGTCTTGATTTACACGGAAGTTAGTTAATATCACA
Organism: Chrysanthemum seticuspe; assembly: GCA_019973895.1. Lineage (NCBI taxonomy): Eukaryota > Viridiplantae > Streptophyta > Magnoliopsida > Asterales > Asteraceae > Chrysanthemum > Chrysanthemum seticuspe. The sequence goes on from BPTQ01000008.1 coordinate 87,123,408, forward strand.
TAAGATCATCAAACACGTTTTTATGATATAGAAGTAAAGATTCACATGAAATTGAGTTAGTATTCAACAATTTGCATGTAGACAAATCGCAAGTGTTCACGAGACTTCTTATTGTACATATAATCAAAGCCTTTGTTACGTAGTATTCACAGTTTCACACAAACTTCATCTTAGATATCCGAGTCGTCCAAGATATTGGCTTGGTATTAATCTTAATTATGTGCAAATTTAGGATTTGGTTCAGGAATTAGTACTACAGGATAATTCTTTGAAATACAACGCGTCGACTAAATATTAGTACAGTTTAGTACGTACATGTTATGGTGCCGTTCCATATATTCCACTGTGGCAAAATATTTTTGGTAGAATTCATCTCTACTTCTTCCTAATGCATCAAAATATTATACAGTTTATTACGTTTCTGAAACGGAAACAAAATTGTGAAGTGGGTTAGACGTGATAAATGTTTCATTCGCTTACGTGTCTCCAAAATTGTGTAGTAGATTTTAATTCGGTTTTAGAAAAAGGAATCTTTCTCCTTGTTATATGTTCGTTTTGGATATCTGTATAATTGTGTTCTGCAGGATCCTCTTTCACTCATTATTCTCATTCCGCTGCGACTTTGCTATCCGTTTCCCTTGTTCTATTTTGCATTTCAGATTTTATTTAGCTTTCGTTTTGTTATATCTGTTCACTGGGCTTTTTAAGCTCAGCCGCATTTCTTTTCCTGCGGCAGGTTTTAGATTTGAAGATGGGCTTTGATGGGCTGAGAGTTGGATTATCTGAGTGGACCAAACCTAGTTACCTTATCATTTGGACTTACTTTGAAGAGTTTTTGTTTTGATATTCCATTCCATTTTAGACATTGTATTTTCCTCGTCAGTCAATTGTTTATATGATTTGATATTTCATGCACACACCACAATATCACATCACTAATGAATGGGAGCTGATAAATCTACGGCATAAATTTATAATTCCACGACAATTGAAAGTGATATTACATCCATACCCTTCCACTTCATCTACCCATTTTTTCACTGCATACCCGATTCTTCTCGTTATATTAATTCCCACCATTTTTTTTACATAATCGTTACATTAATTTCATCCTAACCTTGCTAGTATTTCTAGAGATAAAATTGAAGAGTATACTATGAATGTTAATGTTTAAACACCTCTTGACTATAAGATCTTACAGAACCTCTTGAGCAAAGAATGTGCCCAACCATGAGTAATCACAATTCACAAACAATAACGTTAATCAAGAGAACAAATTATATTTACGAATGACAGACTTTGTAGTTTAGTTTCACTGTAACTCATACACGAGTAACTAGTCACAGACCGGTTTAATAAACAAACTCATATCAGATTGTATGCGTATTCATACGGTTTCCTCAATTCATTTGGTTGCTTCAGTATTCGGGTTACTGTGCGTCGGTTCCCTCAATTCATTTGGTTGGTTCGGTTTTAAACAAAAAATGATTTCAGCCTTGTTTCGGTTCCAATACAGTTTGATTTTCGATATTTTTGATTCGGTACCAATGTTCATCGCCCTATCATATTAAAACTTAACCAATCTCGATCACACCCATGAATCTATAAACCAACTTTCTAATGTCAATGGTAGTTTTAAGATATGAGCGTTCATAGACTAGAGTTTTTTCATTATTGAACAATCGAATAACAATAAGAATGGAAGTGAGACTTCATATATAAGTATAATATACATATTAATTAGAGCGTAGGTAATAGAAGTATGGCCACGATGACGGTAAAAATGGTGGATACGGAAAACGCGTAGAGAGAAACAGGGGAATGAATATATGAAGTGTGAGGGCATAAATGTAATTGCACGTTCAATTGCAGTGGATTTATCAAATAGAGTCGTGAATTTATCAGATCCCCTAATGAATAACTTACAACATGGTATATGCATAAGTGTGATGTGTATATCAATTTATTTAGTGTGAGTATCACTCCTTTTTAGAAAAACACTTCACATTAAATAAACTCATAAAATGGAAACCATGTTCCGTAAACTATGATTACTACAGCCCGACGCCAATTCTGTTGATTTCTTTTCTGCCAAAATGGGAATGATCCAAATTAGATTATTAGCATTTTTTTTTTTTTTTTGATAAATCAAGTTTTCATTTTGACCTCAAACACTATTAGTGTGGTTGAAAAAGCGTTAGGCACTAGCCGGATGGTGACGAACGCCTAGCTAGTAATCGGTAGTCGAGGCAGGGCCTAAATAGATTAGACTTTTCTATATAAAATTTTGAAATTATATGTATATTAATAAGTGTATCATAAATAACTAATTAAGCGAGTCTCAAAAAAAAGATTAGATGTTGGACATTAATTGTAAATTAGGTCTTTCATTATTAGTAGTTAAATTAGGGTTCTTAAATTAAGTATCAATTTTCTCTTTTTTTTTTCTCTAGCCACTATCTCGAGTTTCTCATCTTTTCTTCCTTTCATCTACAACAATTACATCACAAAGTTTATTCTTTCGCACCATTTGAAAACAAAATCCGACAAAAAAAAACTAATTTAAATGAAAAAACGATGTTGACCGACGTGTTGACCAACATTGCCCTTTTTTTGCCGATTTTGTAAAATCGAGAAGGCTGGCGGCCACCTAGACCGCTTTTTACAACACTGACTATTAATAAACCAAGTTTTCAATTTTACCATATTTTCAACTAGTTATAAGACCCGTGCATGCACTGAGTTTATATATTATGTATTTTTAAGAATTGATTACTAGTTATTTATATCATATATTTTTTTCATATTTTTTTTATCCAAACACCTTATAATTATTATAATTATCTTGAAGTTCCAAATCTTTTGTATTAGTATTTACATAACCACTTATAATACAATTCTTCAAAAGAGCATCAATTACGTAGAATTTTTTGCATTGGTTAAAAAATACATAGCGCCTCTTGGATTGAAAAATAGTCACTTAAATTCATAACTAATGTTCAATCTCTCCCATAATGTAACGCTTGACGCTTAACACAAATTACCCCTATCAAGTTAGGAGCTCTAAGAAGTAATCCCAGACACTCCTTTAGTAACTTATTATCGGGGTTAAATATGTAACAGTCAAAGAGATCATTTTCTCCATTTGTTATAATAATAAATACGTCAATTCTTACTTTCAACCCGTTTTGACCCATCTGATATGTTCCCATGTTAGCTATAAACTTTATTGCTCAAATTGCCAATTATATCTAGTATTACATGTTCTCAAGTTCGCGCTAAGTCAAAGTTTCTTGTAGCTCTCTCTTATGCGTCCTTTTAAGTTTCATTATTTATCTTAGAGTTGATATGAATGACGTTTATGAGTAACTACGAACATTGTTATAAAATATAAAATATATAACATACATTTTTGTAGAAGCATGAGCTACCACCACTCGATTTTATTTGAGGCCCAACAAACATGGCGTAGCTATCTACTTGGCCACCACTTGATTAGTTATCTACCATCACTACACAAAACTAATTTAAGAATGTGAATAGATTATCATAGTATTATAAGTGCAACAATTTTTTCTACAAAAATCATCATTCTTGAACTTATTAAAGTAGCATACAAAATAACTTCCTAATAAATATTCACAAAAATGAACCAAAAAAACTAGATGGATTGTCACTCATCATGGCCCATTTTAACCCGCACAAATAATTTTCCGGTTTGACCCATTACCAAATGCACCCGCTTCCCCACCTTTAGTAATCAGTCAAAAACCAACTTAAGCCCATGCATGTAAATGTTAATTACATGTATAGAAAAGAGATCAAGATCTTGGCCAAGAAGTATCTCTTCATGACGTTTAGCCACTTCTTTAAAAGACAAATACGATTTCAATTGTTCTTCGGTTCTCATGAGGCACCATAAATTCTTGAAAGTGTTGGTTTATTAATGGGTGTGATGACGCTTTATTTACATGTTTTATATAGTGTTATTTGCTAGTTTCTTAATGTTTTCTATGGAATTTCGATACTTAATTGCATGAAAATACATTTCAGGTTCAATCGACAAAGAATCGCCATTATCAAGATAATGCATAAGCATTGGAGTTAAGTCCGAGCTAAAGAAAAGAAAAGTCTAAAAAGCAGAAAGAGCGTCGATATTCTATATAAGTACGCCGGTTACGGGAGCTACAATCAGTCCCATAATCCGAGTCAGCATCACAAAGTGCGGCAGTCTCTACTATAAAGTGCATCGGTCTTCAGTTTAGTTATGACCCTTTGGCGCCAAGGAAAGCATTGAAGCTCGCCGGTGTAAGAAGAAAGCACATCGGTATCGCTGTTGAAGCCCGCCGATCTTTTTACAATTGCGGCGTACTTCAGAAGATGATCAGTCACAATTAGCCTATAAATAGCACCACAATTTGCCACAACTAAACATCTCCGATTTCCAACTACTCACTACGTTTTTGATATCATTTCTCAGTCAAATAACATTAATTAGATTGGGCGTGTGAAGCATAATTGTGGTATACGTTGAAGTACAACTTTAGTATTGGTATAATTGATCGCTAGTGACGGTAGTGCAATCGTTATATTCATTCCAGTTGTATGTCTAGTTTTACATCTCATTTCATCACTTTAAGCATGATTACTAAAGCCATGTCAGGCTAAACTCATTATGATTACTTGGATATGTTAATATAATAAAGTGGATTTAGCTATGATATGATCTAATTTGATTTCTTGTTTATGTTGAAACCTTGTTGTGTTTGAAACTCTTTTCCATTGTTTATCACTCCTGGTTATACTTGTTAACTGGTATAGGTCGAAAGAACTTAGTGACATTATATAATTATCACAGCATGTCTATGTGCCTTGATCAATTGGTTGGAGAAATCCGTTCTTATTAAGTCATAAACAACTGAGTTTTAAGTATTGTTATTGTCTCTGTGAACGTGTGAAAACATATTCCCTTGACAAAGGAACATAAGTCTTGAATCAAAACAGTTAATCTGTAAAATGTCATTTTGACGAAAATAGCCATTTGTGGATTGAACTTTCCTTACCGCTTGAGATCATCATCATTAGCCTACCACTGAGTTATAGAAACTCTCCAAGTGATCATACTTGTCCCATATTTGAATCCCCTCTTAGTTACAGTTATTTGCATAATTTTCTTAATCGTTTTCTTAATCAACCTAAGTTGTTTTATTGATATACAGAATAATCTCAGTCCCTTTGGAACGGCCCGGTCTTGCTTAAACTCTTAACTATGAACAAGGGTTATACTTTTACCCGTGTGTTTTGAATTAAGAGGAAACGGTAGAACTAGTAATATAAATTTAAAGCTTTCAAGACACATCAAAGTTTTTGGTGCCGCTGCTAGAGACTAGCACTTGTTCTTTTATCATATTTTAAACATCTTAGGTAAACTTGGATTACAATTGTAGTATTATCTGTGTTAAATTGCTAGTTATTTTCTCTCTGTTACCGTAAAACCGCCGATCTTCTTGATCAAACCGCCATTCTTTTAACACGAACATGACGTACTTTTCACAAGGTACGCCGCATTTCAGGAAAACGTGACATTTTTCCTAAAGTGTTACAATCGTATCCCAAAACGTATAAAAATAAACCAACTAAGTTTTTAAAGTCAAAAGAAACCAAACCAGTTTTTTTTAAACTCAATCCAGAATGATAACAATTTATTTCAAAATAAATTTGCCCAGAAGCACGCCGTACTTTTTCTTAAGTACGATGTACTTATTCACTCAGAAACAAAAGTTCAATTCATCCGACTTGAACTTTGGTTTTATTCGATAAACACTACCATTAGCAGTCAAGTATTGGATGGTCACGCGATCTTCCAACTCCGAACTTGCTAGCCCTTTTCACAAAACGATCTAAGACCCGAAGTACCAAAAGAAATCGTCCCAGCTATCGACGATATTTCTCGTTACCGATTTTTCATTAATTTCATTCGAACTCTACGATCCTATGGATAACACCGATAGTGAACCCATGTGGGCAGCCGATTGAACCATTGCCCCTACTCCCGGTCCCCACAAAAACTTTACCCGACACCGCTAATGAATTTCCTATCAAAGGAAATCATTTAACCCTCGTCAAAGGTAACCATTTTGACAAGAGAACCAAACTGATCCTCATAAACATATCCACGAATTCCTTGGAATTTTTTCAGATACGGAGAAACCAAAAATGAAGCCGTCCGGCTCATGATGTTTCCATTATCACTAACCGGTGAAGCAAAAACCTGGTTAGATGAAGTTGACGAAGGAACCATAGCAACATGGGATGAACTTCGTATTGCTTTAATAAGTAGATTTTTCCCTCCAACATTATTCGATTGACTTCTTGGAGAAATCCGTGCTTTTACTCAACGCGAGCGAGAAACTCTAACTGAAGCATTGCTCCGAATGAAAGAATTACTCAGAAACTGTCATGGACTCGGTTTAAGTAGAGGAAATATAATCAAAATCTTTTACCATGGACTTGAAGAAAACACACAAGAAGTCTTAAATGTTGTAGTAGGAGGAATATTTCTTTATAAAACCCCTAATCAAGCCTACCAACTTCTCTAAGACAAAGTTTTACTCAAACTTGATTGGGATAAAAATCAGAAACCAAAAACCACTATTCGCCAAAATGTCGCTTTCGCCGATGAAGGTAGCAGTAACTATAATACTGACAAAATTACTGCTCGAATGGATGCCATGGCCATAAAAATGGACGCTCAGTATACAGAAATGAAAGAAAAGCATGATGGATGCAGAAATTGTGGTGGAATCATTCAACAGCAAATTGAAATGATGATGATACACCCATGACTTGCGAAGAAGAAGCGAAATTTATGCAATCTTTTCGACTTACTCGTTTTTACGATGACTATCGTAATCGCGATAGAAATCAAGATAAATGGCGTACTGACGAACGATCAGAAAATAAGCGAGATCAATATAGATCCTCTCATTCTGAAAAAGATCAGATCTTCAAAAACAACTCAACAATTTCATTAAAGCGCAATAATCTACAAATATATTCGTAAAAGAAACATTCATGGATTTTAAAGATAAATTGGAATCCACAACCAAAAACCATCAAGCCTTTATTCAAAATCTAGAAGAAAATTTTGACAGATTAGATGAAAAGCAATTTGGTCGACCTTCTGGATCTCTTGCCAGCAATACTCAACCAAACCCTAGAGGTAGCTCATCTGGAAGAAGTACTTATCAACCACCTCAAGCTTGTAACGAGCATGTGAATGCAATAACAACGAGAAATGGAACCTCATAAGATCCGCCACCCAATCCTAACCACACACAACCTACTATCGATCTAGACAGTGACGTTGAAGATGAACCAACACCTCAGAACAATCCAAAACAGAAACACCCCAAAAACCTATTCTTAAACCATAAAAACCCAAGATTCCATATCCCCAACGTCTAAAGAAAAAGAAAATGGAAGCTCAATATGAAAAATTCTCAGACATGATTCGTTCCGTTAGAATCAGTGTGCCACTTGTCGATGTCATTGCAGGAATGCCAAATTATGGTAAATTTCTAAAAGAACTCGTTAGTTATAAACATAAATTAGAACAAATTTCCGTAGCTTTCCTCAGTGACGAATCTTCAGAAAAAATTCAAAACAAAGTTCCACCTAAACTAGGAGACTCGGGCAGTTTCCTTACTCCTTGTACATTTTGCAAGACATTCTCTTGTAATGCATTGGCTGATCTTGGCGCAAGTATAAATATCATGCCATACTCTATGTATGCCAAACTATCTCTCGAAACTCTTAAACCTACCAAGATGAGTGTTCAATTAGCATATCGATCCTTTCAATATCCTGTTGGGATAACCGAAAATATGCTAGTCAAAGTCGGTAAGTTTACCTTTCCAGCAGATTTTGTTATCCTTGAAATGGAAGAAGACAGCAAAGTTCCTCTCATTTTAGGAAGACATTTCTTATACACCACTGATGCAATAATCTGTGTTAAAAAAAAAGAAACTCAATCTCGGAATTGGTGAAGATCGAATGACTTCTCGATCGACTCAGCAATGAAACACTCATATTCTAATGATGACACTTGTTTCAGCATTGATGTCATAGAAGAAATCCTTGAAGAAGATTTCGATGCTTTACTCGATGAAGGGAGTGAAATTCTCCATTCAATAAACGGAACTATCCTTGAGGAAGAAATCTATGTAGAGTTTGTGAATTCATGGCTATGAATATCGAAGGAGATGTTGAATCAGACGAAGAAGAAGAAATAATATTCTAAAAATCACATTCAATACTGATCATAAAGTTAAGAAATCTCTAGAAGAACCTCCTACCGGTTATGAACTCAAACCTCTTCCTAAACATCTAGAATATGCATTTCTGGAAGGCACATCCTTACTTCCAGCAATCATTTCATCTAAACTCTCAAAAAAGAACAAATAAGACCAACCACTGTTCTTAAAAAACACAAAAAAGCTTAAGCTTGGCAAACATAAGACATACTGCAATATGTCCATCTTTTTGCAAGCATAAAATTCAGTTGCTTGATGACAGGAAACCAGTTGTTCAAAAGCAAAGGAGACTAAATCAGAATATGCAAGAAGTTGTAAAAAAGGAAGGAACTAAACTTCTTGATGTTGGAATCATATACCCAATTGCAGATAGTCCATGGGTGAGTCCTATTTATTCTGTACCCAAGAAAGGCGGTATTAACATGGTTACAAATGAAAAAGACGAATTAGTCCCAACTAGAACCATTACTGGTTGACATGTCTGTATTGATTACATAAAGCTCAATGAGGAAACTGCCAAAGATCATTTTCCCTTACCCTTCACGGATCAAATGCTAGATATACTCGCAGAAAATGAGTACTTTTGTTTTCTCGATGCTTTTTCCCGATACTTTCAAATTCCCGTCGATTCAGAGGATCAAGAAAAAACAACATTTACATGTACCTTTGGAACATACGCTTATCGATGAATTCCTTTTGGTTTATGCAATGCACCTGTGACTTTTCAGAGATGCATGATTTCCATATTCCATGACATGATTGAAGAATCCATAGAAGTTTTCAGAGATGATTTTTCAGTCTTTGGAAATTCGTTTGCAAATTGTCTCGTAAATTTAGGAAATATGCTCAAGCAATGTGAAGAAGTTAACTTTGTTCTTAATTGGGAAAAGTGTCACTTCATGGTTAAAGAAGGAATTGTGCTCGGACACAAAGTATCTGGAGCAGCAGTAGAAGTTGACAAAGCAAAAATTGAAGTTATATCCAAACTTCCACCCCTACTAATATCAAAGGTATTAGAAGTTTTTTAGGGCATGCCGGTTTCTACCGACGATTTATTAAAGATTTCTCTAAAATAACCAAATCTTTAACTAAACTTCTCGAAAAGGATACTCCGTTCGAATTCAATGACGAATGTCATAAGGCATTTGAAATATTAAAAGAAAAGTTTAATTTTACACCCATCATCGCAAGCCTAAATTGGAATCTTCCATTTGAGTTAAATGTGTGATGATAGTGACAATGCTGTCAGCGAAGTGCTTGGCCAGCGAGATGGAAAATATTTTCACCCAATCTACTTTGAAAGTAAAACATTGAATGCAGCTCAACAAAATTACACAATCACAGAAAAAGAACTCATGATTGTTGTATTTGCATTGATAAATTTCGGGCATATCTTGTTCTGTCCAAAACAATTGTCTATACAGATCACGCCGCCTTAAAATATCTTTTTAAAAGGGAAGATGCCATACCACGTCTGATACGTTGGATACTGATCTTGCAAGAATTCAATATAGAGATTAAAGCCGAAAAAAAGGTGCTGAAAACGTTGATCTAGAGGTTGAAATAAATGATAAATTTTCAGATGAAGTTCAAATGGAAATAAACACCGAAAATGAACCATGGTTTGCAGACTTCGCAAATTATTTGGTTGAATAAATAATGAGAAAAGGTATGACATACCAACATAAGAACAAATTCTTCTCGGACCTCAAAATTTTCTTTTAGGAAGAACCCCATTTTTTAAAATGTGCCCCGACCCGAAACTCAAACAATTAAAGACGAATGTCATCACGGACCTACTGGTGGAGACTATAGACCATCAACCACGACTAGAAAAGTGTTAGAATTTTGTTTTTATTAGCCAACAATATGTGATTTCTTGAAATATAAAGGCTTAGGGGTTATGTGTATGGATAAAACCTCAATATCGATATCAAAAATAATCACGAAGATAGATTCAAAATTCCTTTAGGAAAAAGAATATTAAACCAAATCCCGTGTGTGATCGTTGATACGGATTAGTCAACCCGAATCGTTTCCCAACGAGGCGTGAATTGCCAACGTCGTTATTGGTTTGGAATTTAATGCTCGATGTTTTGGGTTTGTGATTTGATTTTATTAAACTATGGGAATAGGGAAAGTAATTAAAGGAATCTATTTTACGGGAAATCCTAATGCAAAATTAACTAAAACGTAACTAACGAAACGTAATTAAGATGCAACTACGTCTAAATTATATCCTAAAAATGCCTAAAATTACTTTTACTCTAGAAATGCAATGTGAAAACTAATTATGAATTAAAACTATTTTTTTTTTTTGGATTTTTCTGGATTTTATTGAAATTAAAAACTAATTTTTAACTTCTAAAACTAAATTAAAATACTAAAAATTATGAAAATAAAAGGAAAAATATGAAACTATTTTTATAAAATCTAAAATACCATAAGAGAATTTTCAAAACTATTTTTTTATTTTTCTGATTATTTTTCTATTTTCTACTAATTTAAAACTATTTAAATCTAATTTAAATTGTGAAAAATACCAAATAAAAGGGGAAAAACAAGGAAAAATATTTTTTATGCTTTTTATATTTTTCTTAAACTGGGACAATCGAAAAATTATTTTTTGGAACTTTTTCTTAATTATTTGCAATAAAAGCTATTTAAAAGTGACTAAAAACTATTTTAAATAGAGAAAAATAGCAAACAGTGACCAAAAATTATGAAAAACTCAGGAAAATTCTAAAATGTTATTCTAGTTCTATGAAAAATATAAAATAAGATGCTTATGTGAGAGAAATGAGGGCTGCAGTGTAAATGGAATCTAAATAAGCTATTGAAAATAAGCAAATAAGCACAATAATCCACCAAACTTCTACAGAGACTAGATTATACTCAATTTAGCTATTATCAACTAAATATAGCTACTCCTAACTTCAAATAAGCAGGCTACTAAGGTATGATGCTAACTGATCTTTTATCCTACAGCTGATTTAGGTCCTAAGTCTGAGCTTATTCACTGACTTATCAGAAAAGCTTAAGTGAAAAACAGATATGTGGAACTCAAGTCCACCAAGCAAAGAGCAAATGTGCTAAGTATGAGACCATAATAAGCTGTATAGCACCTTGTGCAAAGGCTGCAAGGACTGAGAAAAACAGGTTTAGACATGTTTTGACTTTTGAAAACAGTTATGGTGTTTGACTTATTTGAGATTTAAGATCAAATGATGAGCTGAAATTCATGAATAATGATGTAATACAGTTATAGCAAGCTAGTTTATCAAATCTACACCTATGTGCAGAATCTAAGCAACTGATTCTAACAGGTTTGAGATCAAGAGCAGTAAACTTGTGATTTTGGCTTTTGTAAAAAGACTGATGTAAACTTTGATTGAAATGACTTTACTAGTACTATCAGAGACTAATGCAACAGAAATCTTATACCAAGATAGCCTTAAACACAGTTTTATCCACTGATCCAAACAGTCCCTTAATGAATCTAACAAACAAATTAAGCAATCTAATCCTATAACTACTTATGCAGACAATGAAATAAGCAGTAAACTAAGATCCTAAAGCTCTAACAAAGTGCTAAACACAAACAAACAAGATCAAATCCATGACAGTTATGAGACAGTTTTAGAAAATAAACTCACTTAATATCCAGCTTAAATTGGGCAGAGTAGCAGTACCAAATCAACCAAATCCAACACCAAACACTAAATCAGACCCAACTCAGCCTTAAGATCACCCCATCTCCATATCAAGACCAATTTCAACCACAGTTGACTTTCGTTGACTGAACCTTTTTGTGTGTGCAAGTGATTGAAATGGAACAAGTAAACAACAAATAAGCTCACAACAGCTTATATGAAGCTGAGTGAGCTTATTTCAACCTTAAAAACACCTTTATTCAACATTAAAAACTGAAAATGCAAGATAAAAAGTGAAACTTGGAATTTTATTAAAATTGAAGTAAGAGTACAATAAACTTTGAGATTACATAAAAACTTAAAAGGAAATGACTAAATAAGACTACTGAAAAACATAAACTTAATTGAATTTAAAGAAAATTAATGCACGACTAAAATGGTGAGCCAAGGGGTCTTTTTATAGCCTCAATCAGTCTTGGATCCTTGATAGAAGAGCCTAGAAGGCTTATCCACAGCCACAAATCATTCCTCTGTCATCACCACCAATCAGAGCTCTTCAATTCACATGGTGAGGTGTTGCAGCCAATGAGGGAGCTTCAAATGGCCACATGGGCAGCTTATCCTGACATGTCAGCTTCCAGATAAGAATTCTAGAAAGATTCTAGTACAAGGTTACTAGATTGGGTGATTGGGTGTGGGTAAAAACGGGTGTGTTTGGATTTGGGGAAGACAGGTACTGTAGGGCGCGTTTGGGATTGTTTAATATATTTTAAGATGTGTTGACCGGGTACGTGGGGTGTTGACTCGGGTAAAATGGTGGGTAACGGGTTGGATAACCGGGTATAGGGTTGGCTGGGTTGTTTGGTTTTGGGCTTGGACCGGATCTTTTGATATTGGGCCGTGGGTTTTGTGTATAGGATTAGGATATATTGGACTAGGTTAAGTGATTCAAGGTATATTTAAGGACCAAACTTGTGTATGCTGAAAATCCAAGGACCAAAGGTGTAAATCTGAAAATATCTTCCAAGGATTGTTTTTGTCAATCTTCAAATAAACCAAGGCTGAATTTGCAACTTTTGATTCTTCAAGGGTCACTTTTGTCAAATGCTGAAACTTGAGGGGCCATTATTGACATTTCTTCAAACTAGATTTTATCTTCTGAAAATCATCCTCGGAGAATAAAATCTTCATAAATGCACAATTTTGATCTTCTGGCTCAGCTTAAGCTCTCTTAATCTCTCGTGCTCGGATTTACGTCTGATTTGGTTCCTTTTTGTGTGTTTTTACATATCCGTACCTGCACAAGCACAAACTCAAGAAAACCACAAATATTAGCAATAAACGGCTCTTTCTTGGTTATTTTGGGTCAGCTTTGATAATGAAAAGGTATGTGTTTTAGCACATACCAATATGCAAAGAAGCACCTACTCTAGTTCTCATGTGTGAAGCTTGTCAAAAAACCAGAAATATATCCAAAAGGGATGAAATGCCCTTGAATAGCTATCAAGTATGTGAAATATCCAATATTTGGGGAATAGATTTCATGGGACCCTTCCCGAAATCCTACAAGTTTGAATACATACAAATCGCAGTTTATTATGTCTCAAAATGGGCGGAAGCTCAAGCTCTTCAAACAAACGATGCAAGAGTCGTCCTCGCTTTCCAAAAGAAATTATTTTGTTGTTTCGGAATCCTTAAAGCACTAATTAGCAACAGCGGGATACACTTTTATAATCACCTAATGGAAAAATCAATGAAGAAATATGGTGTAAACCATCGTTTCTCAACTTCATATATCACCTTCAAACGAGCTGTCAAGTAGAAAACACGAACAGAGCCTTAAAAGAATTCTAGAAAAAACCGTGAAAGACAATCCGTCTATATGGTTAAGAAAATTGGACAATGCTCTGTGGGCCTTCAGAACAACTTAAAAAATACCCACTGGAACCACACCATACAGACTCATCTAAGGCAAAACATGCCATTCGAAATTGAACATCGTGCATATTGGGCACTCAAAAATTATAACACCGATTTAATTGCTGCTGGAGAAAAATGAATGTTTCAACGCCACAAGTTTGATGAACTTCGTCTCGCATACAAAAACTCTCTATTACACAAAGAAATAACCAAAGTTTGGCAAGATCGTAAACTAAGAATTCGTAAGGAATTCAAGCAAGGAGACAAAGGCTTTTGTTTCATTAAAAATACAAATTCAAACAGCCAAAACTCCGATCATGATGGCTTGGTCCTTATATGGTTAAACACGGTTATTCATCTGGATACGTTGAATTATATGGACATTGTGGAAAACTAGAATGGGGGGTTGAATAGTTTTGCCGATTTTAAGTTAGTTTCAAAAACTTTAGATTAGATAATATGTGAGATCGTATGGATGTAGAGAAAGTATAGATCTAATGATAAAGCAAGTAAATAAAGTAAAGCAAAGGGATAGAAATGACACAACCGATTTATAGTGGTTCGGCTACAAGGACACCTTCCTTGCCCTACTCCACTCCCCGAGTCAGATACTCGAGAGTTCAAGCACTATGTCAACAAAATCCTTCAACTTGGCGGAGAAGCCTTCACAACGTTGCTTACACCTTTTTCCGGTACAAAGCTAAATACCGAGTCCGTAACATGATGGACCAAACTAACACGACTATTACACAACAAATATGTGAAATATCAAATACAAGATCTTCGCTACAGAAATCTTGCGGAGGAACAAATCAATCAAGGACCCCTTGCTTGGATGACTTGTAGAATGCTCATGATCTCACCTTAGAGAAGGACCTATATGAGAATCACTAAAGAAAGAAAGAAGGAAGTACTCTCTAGATCAAGTGATCTTTTGTTAGAAGAGAATGAGAGTATATGAGAGAATTAGTAAGAAGATGGGTGAGTTAAAATGAAGAAATGGCTCTTTATTTATAGGCAAATTCTGCCACTGTTCCCCGGATCCCACGGATCCCTCCCACAAGGGATCCGTCTAGTGTAATCCTAGGGATCCGTGGGACGCTCCTCTTTACCCATGGGTTTTTTGGTTATGGGTCATGGGTTGGTCCATGGGTATTCCTTTAGATTCAATGTATCTAATGAATACATTGTATCTAGTCAGTATGGGTTAATGGGTTATGGATATGATCCATGGGTTGTGGTTTTTACCCATCCTAATAAACTATTACAACAAATGATTAATTACAACATTTTTGTATTAAATGGCTATATGTAAATGCTTTACAAAAATAACATGTATCTTTATAATTGTACTTAAGATAACATTATATTTGTTATCAACAAAACACAAAGAGATCGCAAAATATTAATAAATGTTTTTACGGTTTATTTGTATTAACAATCTCCCACTTTTTGTTGATGACAAAACATAATGTTATGATGAGTAAAACTTAAGAATAGATGTATGTTTTGAAAGCCCCTAAATTTTACTTCTTCTCCCATTTTTCGTCAAAACAAAAAGTTAACCCATAGAAGAAATAAAATGTGGAAAATAAGTCCACGTTTCGCTTACTCCCCCTTGACGGTAGCTCCTCCTAGTTTGGGGCGTCAAGTGAAGAAAAATAAAAATCCTACAAATAAAAATGTTAGTAACATGCTTAGGTAATCTTGTGATTTACGAGAATCAAGATTGGGAGCCAAGGTATGTAAACAAGGCCTTGTAATAAAAAAAACAAAGTGTAGTGGTATTTATGCCACATACAAGCATGTAAGAAATAAGAACAAGACTTGTTCTTGAAAATGACTCAAAAAAAAGTACTAAAAATAGAAAATAGCAGTAAGAATTTCTTCCATGCTTGCATAAGGTTATGGATGGATGATTTGATGAGTGATGGTATTGATGCGATCAAGAATGAGGTTGAGTATGAAGCGCATTTCTTCCCTAACTTTGATTGCAATTTTCCTAGTGGATTGGCAATGTTCACAATGTAAGTGATGTGGGTAATGAGTGCGGAAGTTTTCCGGGTTGTTTTGATTTGAGAGTTGCGGAAGATGTGGTGGAAAAATAGGAAAATATGGATCAACGTCCGGAATGTTTGGTAGTGGTGGTGGAAAAGAACCTAGATCTCCTTGTAGTTTAATGGGAGCTAAGGGTGGTGATGTTTCAAAGTCTTGAAAAGTTGTATTTGGTGAAGTGAGAGGAGTCAAAAAAGCTAGTTCTTTTTGTTTTGGTTGATGAGATCTTGTTGGAGTCTTAAGGAGTTCCAAAAGAGTGACTTTAGGTGGTGAGTTGATGTATGATGAAGTTGGTGTACTTGTTGGTGATGAGGGAGGTTCTATAATGGAAGCATCTTGTGGTGAGTTAGTGGTTGGTGATAAGCCATTCGATGATGGTTTCGCTAAGCAACAAGATCGTATGCTAGTCCGTGCGGATGTCCTAGATTTTGATTGTGGTATTTTGGAAGTTGGGAGTACAAAGTTTGGAATTCTTGAAATGGATTGTTTGGCTTAGGTGATTCATCTAAGTTGGAAGGTCTTTTGGAAGACATGGTGGTGTTTATTTGTGAGGATGAGATGAATAGCAAACAATGTTGGGAATCCTTACTTATAGAAAAAAAATGTGCATTGCATGAATGCTTGACCTAAAATATGGATTAAAATCTAATGATTAGAGATTTTAAGGCATGTGATCATGAGAAAACAAGCATTAAATCACATATTCCAAAATAAAATGAGAAAAATAGAAGTTAAACAAGCTTCTGTCTCACGGATCCCACGGATCCTTCCCTTGAGGGATCCGTCCAGCATTAAGGCTGGGATCTGTGGGTCTGGTGATTCAGGCAGCACAAAATTTTCCGTTTGGAAGCATTTTTGCCTAGTGTGTGCCTATATGTAAACTATTTGGTGTTGCGGTTATCTCGACTCCTAAGAAGAAAAGAAAAATAAACTAGAAGTGGAAAAGCATACTATTATGTGAGATAACCTGAGTGCTCCTAATTCATTGTTGCTTTAAATGAATGTACCCGAAAATACATATTAGTTATGTATCTCCTTTAGCATTCAAAAGACATGAGATGCAATGAAAACGGGTTTTTACTTTGTATTAATAATGAAAAAGCGATTTGTCCTAGACGTGAGAAATTGCTTTTATGAAATTGATACGGGAAGAGGTATCATTTTTAGAAAACGTTTCAAAAAGAGGTTTCCATTTTGTGAATAAAAATCATTTTATCCTTTGAAAAGAAGATGTGTATGTAATTATGTGTTTGCAACATGTACTTATTTTTGAAAGAGAATAAGAAAAACTATGAGTTATAAGTGAAAAACTTATCTTGGGTTTTGAAAATTCCCGTATTGTTTGTGAGTTGTGCGTGAAATAGAGATCCTAGACTCAGAAAGAATAAGGCTAGCGTTTACATACCTTGTAGAATTAAAAAGTAAATTACGACGATTGTTCCATGAGACCAAGACCAAGACGTAGTAGGTTGAATTTTTCCCGCTTCAACGGTTTGGTGAGGACGTCGGCTATGTTGTCTTCGGACGCTACCTTCTCAATAGAGATGTTCCCCTTTTGAACATTGTCTCTTAAAAAGTGATGACGAATCTCTATATGCTTTGTGCGAGAATGTAATACCGGATTCTTGCTTAAATTTATGGCACCCTTGTTGTCACATAGAATGGCTATGTCACTTAGATGAATGTCGTAGTCAACTAACGCTTGTTTCATCCATAGTGCTTGTTGGCATGCTTTGCCGGCGGAGACGTATTCGGCTTTGGTTGTTGATATTGCTAATGTCGTTTGTTTCTTTGAAAACCAAGATGTTAAACAACATCCCATAAAAGTACATACCCCACTTGTACTTTTTCGATCAACATAATCATCTGCATGGTCAGAATCTGCATATACAATTGTTTCTACTCCCGTGCCCTTAGGATACCATAATCCTAATTGTGTTGTACCCTTAATATATCTAAATATTCTTTTTACGGCTTCTAGGTGTGATGTTTTAGGGTCTTCTTGAAACCTAGCACATAAACAAACGCTAAACATGATATCCGGCCTACTAGCCGTGAGGTAGAGAAGACTACCAATCATGCCACGATATTTAGTATTATCGACGGATTCGCCGTCTTCATCTTTTGTGAGTTTGGTGTCGGATGACATTGGTGTCCTAATTGGTTTCGACTCTTCTAGACCGAATTTCTTTAACATCTCCCTTATGTATTTAGATTGATTAAAGAAGATACCATCTTCTACTTGTTTGATTTGTAGACCAAGAAAGAAACTAAGTTCTCCCATCATACTCATCTCGAACTCGTCATGCATGATTTTAGAGAAATCATCACACATGTCTTGACAAGTGGATCCGAATATAATATCATCTACATATATTTGAACTATGATTATATGTGACTCTCTTTTCTTAGTAAAAAGTGTGTTGTCAACTAACCCCATGGTATAGTTGTGTTTAATTAAAAATGACTTGAGTCTATCATACCAAGCTTTTGGAGCTTGTTTAAGACCGTAAAGGGCTTTCTTTAACTTATACACGTGTTTAGGTTTTTCAAAATCGATGAATGATGTGCTCCGGTTGGTGCAAGTTTTAAAAATTTATAATCACGAATTAACCGTATAACCTATTAACACATACGAGCAAGTATACTCGTCCGCAATAGCAAAGTTTGGTAAGTCGAGATCGTCCCAAGGGATTTTTGTTTTGAAATAGATCTTATTAAAAAGTTTCTAACAAGAAAGCTTGTCAAGGCTTCCTCAAATAAGTGTTCTAGTGAAAATACGAATCAAGAATATGAATATATACTTGTGTGAAGTCTCATAATCAACCATAGATAATGTTCATAAAGGTTTGGTGTATACTCTTAGTATGATGCACAAATCATAAGCAAATGATTCCCCAACCATGGTATTTGTTTGTAAAAATCATTCTAAGAACAAAAACATTTAGGTAATCCTTTCGGTCCTTATCCCAATGATTATCCTCTAAAAGTTCCATTTGTTTGCAACATGTTCTCATTAAATTTGTTCTTACGAATCTTTCGACCCTTCGTGATGAAAACGTTCCTAGTCTTGTTTTAATAAGCAAAACATGGTGGTTGTCAATCACCATATCCCCATACTAGTTTGTCACTACACTTTTTGGAATAAAACACAAGAGAAATCCTTTCGGTCCTTTTTCTTAAAACATGTTTTATTGACAAATCAATCCAAGACTAGTATTTTTCCAACAAACTCATTTAAACAAGATCATATAGACATGCATCACATTTTGAGAACATTATTATGATTAATCACATTCCAACACACAAGTATATCACAAACTACTCCATGAAAACAATCATATCTAAACACAAGTCATAACAAGGTAATTCAAACAATTCAAGAGAATAGATTTCCATAACAAAGTTCATAGAATACCTAAACTTTTGTGATTACAAGAATTAGAAATCGTGGAATGTAGCAACCACGCGCCTCCAATCACCTAGGATCACCGCACAACTCTAAACTACCGAAACAATGGACAAGAATGGTTCCTTCCTTGCTTCTGGACGTTTTCCAGTAACTACTAAGCTTTTGGGTTGAAATAATAGGGTAAATATTAGTTTTGGTATAAACTAATACTCTTTTGGTTGTGTCACACTTAGTATACAAGTACTAGGTCCTTTAAATAGCCAAAGCACTTGCTTAACTGCCCAAAAAACGTTCTCTCCAAGTTAATATCAAGAAATGACCGGACTCTAATGATTATGGGGAGTTAAGACAACAATAAATGCGAATTGTGTAACTGCAGTGCCAGAAACCGGATCGGTTTCTAGGCCGACCGAATCGGTAACATCTATGACCATCTGCCCAGCCGGATCCGGTTGCGGGTTGCGACCGATCGGCTGGGTTTTGCTCCTTTTGACTTTTTGCTGACTTTTCCCTTTACGCTTCATTCTTTGCTTACGTTGATGATTTCCAAAGCCAAACTTGATCTTTCCTTGCTGTAGATGCTTCGAAATCACAACGCTTCCATATCATTGAGTCCACAAGCTTCCAATCTCAACTTCCTTCCTTTAGAATCTTCCAAATGTGCATAAAAACTTCATTTCTTCATTATTCGCAATACCTGGCTACATATACATACACAATACGCATCTTTGCACTTTTGCAACAGTTATGAGTAAATATAGCCAAATATCATGCACAAAACTGACAATAACGCTACTAAAAACATGTTCATTTTAGACGTTATCAATGAAGCTCGGAGGTTGAGCTACATATACTTCTTCATTAATAAAACCATTTAGAAAAGCACTTTTGACATCCATTTGATAAATATTTAGATCATTAGCACAAGCATAAGCAAGAAGTATTCTTATAGACTCTAATCTAGCCACGGGGGCATAGGTCTCATCAAAGTCTATTCCTTCTTGTTGGTTATACCCTTGGGCAACGAGTCTAGCCTTGTTTCTAGACACTACTCCGTTTGCATCTAATTTGTTTTTATAAACCCATTTGGTTCCTATTATGGTTTGATTACTAGGTGGAGGGACAAGTGTCCATACATCATTAGAAATAAATTGATTTAATTCTTCTTGCATAGCCATTACCCAACTTTCATCTTTTATGGCTTCTTGTGTATTCTTAGGTTCTATGGTTGAAACAAAACAAAATAAGCTACATTGGTTTTGAACTTGAGACCTTAATGTTCTTTCTGTGAAAACGTAGAGGGGGGGGGGTGAATACGTTTCCGTTTCAAACTTAAAACTTTTGTATCAAATATAGTATAAACCATTACATTTGCTAATCTCGACGCGAGGATGCATTTAACGCATTACGGCATGTAAGGCCAACCCCTTAATATCACATAAGATTCCGCAAGATTAATGGTTCATTAAAAATCAAGTTTCACCATTATTAGTCCGGTTGCTTTTTCTTGATCAAGGGTGTCATAATATGTAAAGTGTTAAATATAGTTTGTGACTATATGAAAGACCAAGTATATGTCACAAACATAGACATCAACCACATAGAAAATGAACAATGTAATGCAAGAATAAGAGTAAAGCGATAAGTAAAAGGATAGACAAACCAACACGAGGATTTATAGTGGTTCGGCTACAAGGACACCTTCCTTGCCCTACTCCACTCCCCGAGTCACCTACTTGAGAGTTCGTAATCACTACACCAACTCCTTATGGCGGAGAAGCCTTCACAACGTCGCTTACACCTTTTTTCGGTACAAAGCTAAATACCGAGTTCTTTCACACCAAGGCGAACCACACCTATCACAACGTCGCCTACCCTTTATATGGTGCTAGGCTAACCACCGAGTTCTTTCACACCTTAGGAGAACTAATCCTTCACAACGTCGCCTACCCTTTATACGGTGCTAGGCTAACCACCGAGTTCTTTCACACCTTAGGAGAACTAATCCTTCACAACGTCGCCTACCCTTTATTAGGTACTAGGCTAAGCACCTAGTTCCATTACTATGGAGGAACTACTACCCATCACGACACAACACCTAATCTCAAGGAGATCTACTCCTTGTTACAACTCCATCAAGGATATCACCATCCTTGGATCTAAACAAATACTATATGTATAACGATGCACCTCGTCGATTATACGACCTATGCATTCTACACTAATGCCATTTACACGATCCTAGTTCCATTACTATGGAGGAACTACTACCCATCACGACACAACACCTAATCTCAAGGAGATCTACTCCTTGTTACAACTCCATCAAGGATATCACCATCCTTGGATCTAAACAAATACTATATGTATAACGATGCACCTCATCGATTATACGACCTATGCATTCTACACTAATGCCATTTACACGATCCTTCAGCACCTTTCACTAATGCCTTCAACACAGATCTTCGGCACTCTTCACTAATGCCTTTGACACATCTATGACATCCGTTATGTTTTGTGGCCCAACATAACAAACCTTGTGTTTTATGGTACAAACACATAAACCATCTAGTCTAGTCATAGATACAAGAATATGATACTAGACAATATCCAAGACAATGTGTCTAATGGATATAAACTCCTAGACTAAACATCAAGAACCCAAAGCATGATATAGTTAGTCTTCTATGAATGAAGATGACAAGTTTCCCAAGCTTGTTGTATAAGATCTTCATGTGCTTGTATCTTGTGATGGGTGATCACTTCAGTAGGTAAGGAAGCAAGATCTCTAAGCTTGCTTTGGAGGATCACTTCGGGAGTATGCTTACAACAAATGAGAGTTAGAAGCATTATGATCATATGAGATGAGGGTGGTTTACATGTTTCCTAATGATCTAAATATCCTAGATTTGGTGGAGAGAAACTATGTGAGAAGGTGTATGGAAATGGTAAGAAGTGGTTTGCTATTTATAGGCAAAAAGACCAAAACCATGTTCTGCCCCAAGGATCCTTTCTGGAGGGATCCGGCTTTGTAAATCCAAGGGATCCGTGGGTCATCTGAGGGATCCGTGCACGCTCCTCTTTACCCATAGTTTATGGGTTGAAACCATGGGTTATGGGTCATGGTTTTGAGTTGGTCCATGGGTATTCCTTTAGATACAATGTATCTAATGAGTACAATGTATCTAGTCATATGGGTATGGTTCAATACCATGGGTCATGGATATTATCCATATATGACTTATGCATGATATCATGCAATGGGTATGGGTCATGGACTTTGGGTTTTCAATGTATTTGGTCAATGGGTCAAATACTTAAGTTTCTATCCATTTATATTACCCATTATAATACATACTAGTTATGTATATATTTACCCAATATGTAAACACTAGTTGTTATACATACTAAACATGTTTATTGGTTTGTTGGGGGTTTGATCATAATGCAACATAACAAACATGTACGAACATGTGTTGTAGCATACAAGGACTTGAGTCGTCGAGAGGTGTTGAGAGTATGTTGAGACAAGATCTAACTACAAGTAACTTATACATTTTACGTTATGTATTACAAGTTACATGTTTGTCATCAACAAAACAAATGAGAATGTATAGATTAAATATCGTAATATTTGCACTAACAATCTCCCCCTTTTTGTTGATGACAAAATATTTGTAAACGTAATAGATAGGTTGAAAAATGTCAAAGTTACTTGTGTCCGTACTTCCTATACAATACCTTCTTCGTTTACACTCTTCTCCCCCTTTTGTCGAAACAAAAAGGGTGTGTCCTTTAAACTTAATTTCTCCCAAGAATGGCGAGTTTGCATCTTCCCTTGTGTGTATGCTCCCCCTTGACGATTTCTCTCCCTTGTTAAGGGCGTCAAGTATTTTAGGAAGGCTAAGACGAAATTGTTGCAAAATTTGCAATGTTATTGTTTTGGCGAAAAACTCCCCTTTATTGATAGCGTCAAGTTCTCCTAGTATGTTTTGAAAATCTACAAAACAAAAAGTTAGTGCAAAATTATATTCGTCCTCGGACGAGTAAGTCATATGTTGCACTTTATAAATGCTCGACGGAAGCTCCCCCTAGCTCGAGGGCGTCAAGAAGAACTGTAACACCCCAACCCGACAAGGGTAAAGATATCACAATACGGTTCCATATCAGAACTTTAAATAATATACAATAGCGGAAGCCTTTACAAAAATATTCAAAAGAAAACATAATAACTTAATAATCAAAATAAATCTAAGATCTCTATAGTCACAACTTGCTCTCAGTTCTACTCTCAACCCAGATCAGCCATCCCACAAGCTCATCTTGAATGCCTAATACCTGCCGCAGGAAAAGAAAATGCGGTTGAGCTTACAAAGCCCAGTGAACAGATATAACAGAACAAAAACTAAACAAAAACAGAAATACAAATTTGAAACAAAGAAACGAAGAACAAAGTCGTAACGGAATGAGATTCAACGAATCATGGAGGATTCTTCGGAAACACAATTACACAGAAATCCGGAAGAACAAATAACAAATAAGAACAAACACATAGCACATTGCTGACACAAATGCAAACACATTAAAATAACCAGACCTTAACTAAATCAGGGAATTCGAGTGCATATAAGCCAAACGAAATATCAAAACTAACAGAAACAATTTCTATGAAGTAAACACGACATTCACACAAATCAAATAAGTTACATTTAATAAACTTAACCGGTGTCGTAGCAGCGGAAAACAACAGTCAACACATAGTAGTCACACATACCAATGAGAACACCTTACAAAAACTATAATTAAATGAACTAGAGGCATAACATAGCAGATAGTAAGTTAACAGGCTAGAAATTATAAATTAAACCATTTCCCCAGATCAAACTTTAGTATAAGCAGAATTTAAACATGGCAGGTTACACATACAGACAGAAAACACAGTAGACAAACTATAACTCAATAGACAAAGACATAACATAGCCATTAACAATTATCAGAACAGATATCATAAGCTAAACCAGTTCTCAGATCAAATCTTAACATCAGCAGAGTTTTAACATAGCAGATCAAACATAAGCAGATAGATACCCTAACGTATAGGCAAAGTTCACCAGATTAACTGAACAATCATACTTACTAACTTTCAGGATACTTACCTTCATACTATCACATTCATCTCACAGATCAACGAATTCACATAACGATAAACTAACATAACATCAGATGACAGCATGCGAATCATATTTAAACATATTAATCATAACCTAGCATAGTAGACGGTAGTCACATAAACATGTCAAAGTATAAACACATTCAATAAACATGTCATAACTCAGTATGTAAATGGAAACATTGACAAATACGGAATCATAAACAGAATATCTAACACAGAAATAACAGATACAGATTTAGTTAAACTACCACGAGCCCAGAACATATCATATCAGAAGTAACTTTCTTATTCGGAGGGGTGACCTCGGAATACCTTATATAATATGAGGGGAGACCTCAATAACAAATGGAGTAACTAGCTCCCAGAATTTGTGAAGACGCGTATTGCACACGACATCATTCACCAGACAATCATATCAGATAACAGATCAGATCTAGGATGCATCCATACGCCCCAACAGACGGATAGTGGCCATACTATCAATAAACAGATAACGGAAAGGGACGTGGCAGAACATCACTCTACTGCCCTAGAGTCATGTCAGAGGTGCATCACTGACACGGACATGGAACCCCCATGACTAGTTAATATTTGGCTCGGGTGTCAAACTAACTTAGGTCAAACAGATTGTCATAAATGACACAGATCATAATTCATCATAAAGGTCAAACAGATTTACAAATTGGAGTTTTCATATCATAAGTTCAAATCAGATGTTTCATGGTTCAATAAACAGAGATTTCAGATAAGCAACAGATCAAACAAATCAGAAAGGGTTCATATCAAATATTCAGAGGTCAAAGGTTCATATCAAATATTCAGAGGTCAAAGGTTCATATCACAGTCATATATCATACATTCATAATCAGAAGTTCATAATCAAATGTTCATAATCTGAAGTTCATAATCTTAAGTTCAAATCAGATACAGCAAGATTCAACATACAGAGGTTCTGTCAAACCGAGATTCACATAAACAAAAGGGAATCATAGCAATGGCATAGGGAATCCTAATAATTGAAATAGAAAAGCTAACGAAAAGAAAACGTCATAAGGAACCTTTACTGAAAATGTCAGAATATCTGTACCTTAGCAACGAAATCAAAGCAAACAAGAAAGTTACACCGGGAAGCAACATCGTATCTCCTTCAACGTATCTACACGAATTGATATCATATATTACTTATATACTCATTTTATAAGCTTCTTATGCATGTATAAGTGTTTTACTTATTGATATTTTTTTTTTATCTTTCATTTTCTTAAACTCATATTTGGACCAGACTTTAGCGATTTTTATAAAATACTTACTTAGCTCAAATGAAATCAAGCAAAATCCCAGGGGTTCCCATATGAGTTAAAAGACTCTCCAAAAATTGGTAGGTTCTATTTCTATGCTAAATGGCCTATGGAAAATCATAAGTCCAGACCTGCCCAGAAAGTAATCAGAAAATACACCTTAAAAGTTTACACTTATTGGACCTGTTTAGACACCTTGGAAAAATTCCCAAAACTCCCAGAAATTCATTTATATCCTAAATGTCAATCCTGTAAAAGGAGAGCTCCCAATTCCTTATGGTTTGAAAATGAAAAATCAAACAATCCAACCAAATTTCAGACCCGTTTTCTCAGCTTTGACACTTGATCTTGTAAAATTCAAAAATACGACTTAGACAACTCCAAATTCGACCAAACCACTAGGAAAACTTAACTAAGACATAAAATAAACTTTTCCCACAAAAACCAAAATTATTTCACTTATAAAGTTGGATCTATAACACACACAAATTCGACATATGATGCTGTCCAGTTTTAGGGTTTATTAAAACCATTATAATCACATGTTTAGACCATTAATTACACTTAGGGTTCCATTCTAATTAGGGTTTCGAATTTATTAGGCATGATAACATTTATATATATGTGATTCGATTTCATACGGTTCGACAAACACAAGGCCCGATTCAAACATGACATATTACAACATATTATTAACGTTATGTGTATCAAATGAGACGAGGAAGACTTGGTTATACCTTAGCCTTGCTCACGTTGGAAACAAACTCGCGACACCAAGGGGTTTTAGCAATAGGCCGAGAGAAAGAAAAGAAAAGGGAGGCCAAAGAAAATACCTAACTTGCAAACTAGGGTTCCAAAGTTGAGGTTTGTGTGTGTATTTATAGTGGTACAATCGGTTAGGGCTTTAGGGGTGTGTGTGGGCTCGGCTTGATCCAAACGAACAAAACAAACACGCCCATATGGGCTCTCGGCTTGAGTCCAACCGAACAAAAACACACGGCCCAACTTGGTTCACAAACAAATGAAAAGCGAGGCCCAAACGAACGGCCCAACTATTTACGCGAGACATTTAACTTTCGTCGTACAATGTCGATCACGTACACATATTCGTTAAGTTTTAATTATTCGTAAGTTAGATTTTAAATTTCGTTAAATGAATATAAATGTATTTTACGTATTTAATAAATGTTCGATTTCAAGGGTATAATAGTCTTGTTATGCGTTTATATTTTTAGGGTTTTACAAGAACCTACAAAAAAAATGTTAAAAAGAGAATGATCCTACTACTTGCATCATCATGGTTGGTTTAGAGGTTGTAAGGTTTGTTCAATTTAAGAAAAAAAAATGTGCTTAGGGATGAGACGCATTTCATTACGAAATTCACTTGGCTTTTGGCAACATAGATGTTTGTGAAGGATGGTTGAGCAACCATGAATTGTAGTGGTAGTGAGACACTTGTAGGATGTGGTTGACACAAGTAGCTTGTTGTTTGAGGTTGTGGTTGACACAAGTAGGATGTGGTAGAACATGAGACATACTTCATCACGTAGTTCATGAACTAGACCTTGGACACGGTGATAGTGATAGAAATTATCATTATGACTTAGAGGTATGGAAGTTGTGGTAGAGGTGATGAAAGGTATCAAGGTGAATCTTTGACTTGGTTGATGACTCATTAGAGGTGGTAGACATGATGACTTTGTGAGTGGTGATAAAAGTGGAGTAAAATGGTTAGGATGATGCACGATTAGGAATATATAAAGAAATGTGCAAATGAGCACAACTTGACTTGATGGTGAAATCGACCATTGTCATCCTACAAGAATCTAAAAGAGTTAGTACAAAAGGAAAACATTTATATAAATGGATAAATTGTTCACATAAAATCATGAAATGAAAAGAAATAACACGTATAGAATCATATAAATGCAACTCATTTATAAACATATACGAAAATGATAATCCTAAGTGTTGAGCAAGTGCTTGTGTGGAAAAGGAAATTTGAAATGATTATCTAAAGAGATAATGTACCTATTGTTCCACATGAAGATGGACTTAAATGATCATTTTAGCTAGAGTTGACATGAATCTGTCACCCGGATCCCACAATTCCCTCCAATGAGGGATCCGTCTAGGCTAATCCTAGGGATCCGGCTCTCAGCAGCTAGGAAAGAATAAAAATGATGTTTGTAAGGTCTAACGCCTATACCTCCTTGAGTGTTTTAGTCTTCCTAAGTGTCTTAAATGAAAGAGTACTTAAATGATCAAGAGCAATGAGTGATGGTAGCTAATGATTGCCTTTTATGGAAAGAAATGGGGCTTTATGAGCACCAGTGGATGATCAAAGATGACACTAAGAAATTTCAGAGTGTCAAGTGGTGTTAAATGATCCTAGAGATCAGATGATGACTTGAGAGAGATTTGGAAAATTCATTAAAAATCTTAAGAAATTAAAAATTAGTTTTTGGCCTATTTTGAGGTAAGGATGACTAAAATCAATTTGCTAAAATTGAGAGAAATATCAAACTAGGTGTTTTGAGATGAGAGGAACAATGTGTAAACATTAGAGCGGAAAGATGGTGAGTTTTAAACTAATGAAAAATAAAAAAATACTTCAAATGTGATCCTAAGTCATCCATGAGTGAATGTGAGATCAACTGAGCCTAAGGGAGGTTTAAGTGATCATAATGTAGCATGTTTAACTAATCCAATAAGGTCTAAAATGTTGGATTGATGCAAGGAGGCTACAAAGGAACTTCTGTCCACCCGGATCCCACGGATCTTTCACTTGAGGGATCCGTCTAGTTACATCTAAGGGATCCGGCGTCAGAGACAGATTTTCTTAACAGAATAGTTGCATAATTTTACTCTATGTTTCGAATTATGAAACTAATGATTTCTACAGCAAGCATACATGTATACACATTAAGCAAAGCAAGGAGAGCATGTAGAGGTAACATATAGGATATCAAATGAGATCGAGCTCACAAATAACACAAAGGTTTAGCAAACCTAACAAGCACTATTCAACTAGCCCAAAACAAATTTCCGCTCTAGATTAGTAAATCATTTACACTAACAATGACATGCAAGGTATGTGTTTAGAAAGAAAAGAGCACAATATGGTGTTCAAGACAAAAGAGTTGTGAGGTGCTAGTTTAGGACAATCTAGTCATTACGGATGGCGATTAGCATACAATGAGCTTCGTCCATGAAGTCATGTAGCTCTTCTCGATCAAAGCAAGATAATCGCTTGATGAGGCAAGTGGTTGTGATTAATTAAAAGAAAAATTAATTTTACAACTTGTTTGATTAGTAATCCTAAGACAATGCAAAGTATTTCCATTGTAAACTTACTTTAGGAAAGCATAGGAGTATAAATTTCTCAGGTGAGAGAATGAATATGAGACTATTACTAGCGGTGCTCAATTACGGCTAAACACGACCATTTTTACGGGCGATTCCACATACCCAACTTCTATCAAGGAAGCAACTCAACCGTTAGGCCAAATTGAGTTTCTAGTGCAATAAGTTCTCCAGTATTCATTCTCAAGTTAGGAAAATTTATATTCCTATAATGATGATACTTTGCTTCGTTTTTATTAATAATATACTTGAAACAACTAAGGTGACAAAGGTGTCAAAAAAAATTAAAAGTTGTCCATATGGTGAACACAAAAAAAATGGTTGGATGAGCTAGTTCAACATATGTTGTTGGAAAGCTCGAGTTTGGACTTTCGGATATGAACAATTATATTTGTGTTTGCAAAATAATTTACTTGAGTATATCGGATGAAATAATCAAGTTGTCAACCCTACTATGAAGCTTGGAGAGCGATCATGAAAAGGAAAACGGGAGAGTACAACATCATCACAAGTGTAGGTTATGATCCGATGTACATTCTTGTTGTTATTAGAAAACGATACAAGAAAATATGAAATCAAGAAATCATATAAGCACATAAAACATTTATGTTACACACATGACAAACTCAATCAAAAAGCCATTAGGTGTGTTATATGTTTTAAACATTTTTCAATTTATAAAACTAACATTTTTTACGCAACTAGATGTTATCCCAAACACTCCTTCAAGTAGCACATTGATTAGTAGAAAGTTACTAAATCGACAAGCAAGAGAATGAATAACAAGGTAAGGAAACCACATAGGTTACTCAATCAAATAAGCACACAAGCTATTTGAGATAAGCAAATAATCAAGTCATGCAAAGAAGACAATTTATCGTTTATCATAGCATATGAAAGTTCTTTTCATCGCTTTGTGTTAAATATAAACATGTATACCAAGCTTGATTAGTTTCTTTTATATTTATAAATATGATCAAAACCTTAATTTCAAAAGAGGACACATTGTTATTCAAAGATGAAAATATCCGTCTCTAATTAGAACAAAAGTTGTGCAAAAGTTATGACCAAAAAATGACTTTCTATTATAGATCAATGATTCTGTAAATTTTTGTTTTGAATCAATTTATGAAATCATTTTTAAATGAAAGTAGGCTCAAATACCTTTAAAACGATAGGGGGCACGACTTCTAACGACTTACGGTTAAAAAGATATGAATTTTTGAAATTCAGACAAAAACTGTCTTCTGTACCACGGATCCCTTGCTTGAGGGATCCGTCCAGTGTAACCTGAGGGATCCGCGGATCTGACACAGAATTACAAAAATGAAGGTTTTGACCTGACGAAAAGGTTTAACCTTTGTATACTTTTTAGTGAAGTTATATTATCCATTTTTACCTTTATTCAAGCTTGATAAACAAGATATCTAACAACAAAACTTCAAAGAGAAAAAATCAACAAAACACTTTTCATATTATGCTTGACTTCACCAAGAATTTGATACAAGGATCTTACTCGTTTTGAAAACCATTTGTTTTAAAAACTAGAGCCAACCCGCTCTGATACCAATTGTGAAAACGTAGAGGGGGGGTGAATACGTTTCCGTTTCAAACTTAAAACTTTTGTATCAAATATAGTATAAACTATTTCATTTGCTAATCTCGACGCGAGGATGCATTTAACGCATTACGTCATGTAAGGTCAACCCCTTAATATCACAAAAGATTCCGCAAGATTAATGGTTCATTAAAAATCAAGTTTCACCATTATTAGTCCGATTGCTTTTTCTTGATCAAGCGTGTCATAATATGTAAAGTGTTAAATATAGTTTGTGACTATAAGAAAGACCAAGTATATGTCACAAACATAGACATCAACCACATAGAAAATGAACAATGTAATGCAAGAATAAGAGTAAAGCGATAAGTAAAAGGATAGACAAACCAACACGAGGATTTATAGTGGTTCGGCTACAAGGACACCTTCCTTTCCCTACTCCACTCCCCGAGTCACCTACTCGAGAGTTCGTAATCACTACACCAACTCCTTATGGCGGAGAAGCCTTCACAACGTCGCTTACACCTTTTTCCGGTACAAAGCTAAATACCGAGTTCTTTCACACCAAGGCGAACCACACCTATCACAACGTCGCCTACCCTTTATACGGTGCTAGGCTAACCACCGAGTTCCTTCACACCTTAGGAGAACTAATCCTTCACAACGTCGCCTACCCTTTATACGGTGCTAGGCTAACCACCGAGTTCTTTCACACCTTAGGAGAACTAATCCTTCACAACGTCGCCTACCCTTTATTAGGTACTAGGCTAAGCACCTAGTTCCATTACTATGGAGGAACTACTACCCATCATGACACAACACCTAATCTCAAGGAGATCTACTCCTTGTTACAACTCCATCAAGGATATCGCCATCCTTGGATCTAAACAAATATTATATGTATAACGATGCACCTCATCGATTATATGACCTAGGCATTCTTCACTAATGTCATTTACACGATCCTTCAGCACCTTTCACTAATGCCTTCAACACGGATCTTCGGCACTCTTCACTAATGCCTTTGACACATCTATGACATCCGTTATGTTTTGTGGCCCAACATAACAAACCTTGTGTTTTATGGTGCAAACACATAAACCATCTAGTCTAGTCATAGATACAAGAATATGATACTAGACAATATCCAAGACAATGTGTCTAATGGATATAAACTCCTAGACTAAACATCAAGAACCCAAAGCATGATGTAGTTAGTCTTCTATGAATGAAGATGACAAGTTTCCCAAGCTTGTTGTATAAGATCTTCATGTGCTTGTATCTTGTGATGGGTGATCACTTCAGTAGGTAAGGAAGCAAGATCTCTAAGCTTGCTTTGGAGGATCACTTCGGGAGTATGCTTACAACAAATGAGAGTTAGAAGCATTATGATCATATGAGATGAGGGTGGTTTACATGTTTCCTAATGATCTAAATATCCTAGATTTGGTGGAGAGAAACTATGTGTGAAGGTGTATGGAAATGGTAAGAAGTGGTTTGCTATTTATAGGCAAAAAGACCAAAACCATGTTCTGCCCCAAGGATCCCTTCTGGAGGGATCCGGCTTTGTAAATCCAAGGGATCCGTGGGTCATCTGAGGGATCCGTGCACGCTCCTCTTTACCCATAGTTTATGGGTTGAAACCATGGGTTATGGGTCATGGTTTTGAGTTGGTCCATGGGTATTCCTTTAGATACAATGTATCTAATGAGTACAATGTATCTAGTCATATGGGTATGGGTCAATACCATGGGTCATGGATATTATCCATATATGACTTATGCATGATGTCATGCAATGGGTATGGGTCATGGACTTTGGGTTTTACCCAACTACATTCAATGTATTTGGTCAATGGGTCAAATACTTAAGTTTCTACCCATTTATATTACCCATTATAATACATACTAGTTATGTATATATTTACCCAATATGTAAACACTAGTTGTTATCCATATTAAACATGTTTATTGGTTTGTTGGGGGTTTGATCATAATGCAACATAACAAACATGTACGAACCTGTGTTGTAGCATACAAGGACTTGAGTCGTCGAGAGGTGTTGAGAGTATGTTGGGACAAGATCTAACTGCAAGTAACTTATACATTTTACGTTATGTATTACAAGTTACATGTTTGTCATCAACAAAACAAATGAGAATATATAGATTAAATATTGTAATATTTGCACTAACACTTTCGTTTAGCTTTCCTATGACCTTATCTACGGGGTGATCTTTGGACTCTTTAATATTTATGACTTCATCATTTAAAGGTTCTTCTTCTTCATTTATCTTTTTCTTTATTACTATAGCTTCACTTTCTACAATCTCGTCATCGACAAGAGGTGGAGAGGGTTTGGGTGGACTTTCATCAAATTTTACATTTAATGACTCTTCTACCTTCATTGTTTCTTTGTTTAATATGATGTAAGCTTTGCCATTTAAAGAATTACCTAGAAAGATACTTTCGGTTGATTTAGGATCAAATTTTATAAGGTAATCTTTAGTGTTAAGAAGAAAACATTTGCTACCAAAGACTCTAAAGTGTTCTAACGTAGGCTTTTTGCCTCGGAGTAACTCGTATGGAGTTTTACCTAAGATTGGTCTAATTAAGACTCGGTTGAGTATGTACGTTGAAGTATCAACAGTATTGCACCAAAACTTTTGAGGTATGGATTGCTCATTAAGCATGGTTCGACTCATTTCTTGTAGGGTTCTATTCTTTCTTTCAACTACCCCATTCGATTGTGGGGTGCGCGGAGACGAGAAGTTGTGAGTAATACTATTAGCGTCACAAAAGGCTCCAAATTTCACTTCATTATCGAATTCCCTACCATGATCCGTTCTAATAGACACTATAGGACTTCCTAGTTGTCTTTGGATTTTCTTGCTTAATATTTCAAAATAATTAAACGTTTCCGTTTTGTTCTTTAAGAATTTTGTCCATGTATACCTAGAGTAATCATCCACTATGACCAAAGTGTAGTAGTTGCCTCCATAACTTTGGATAGCGGATGGACCAAATAAATCCATATGTACTAATTCTAGACACTTAGTTGTAGACACCATGTTTTTAGCTTTATGACTAGAATGAACTTGTTTTCCTACATTACAAGCATCACAAAAGTGATGTTCATTTTTTAACTTAGGTAGATCTCTTACTAGATCTTTGGATGATAGTGATTGGAGAAGTCGCATATTGGCATGACCCAATCTTCGATGCCATAAGGTCGAAGTATCATCCATAGAGGTAAGACAAAGTTTGTCTTTAGGTTCATTACCAATTTTAATGACATAGACTCCATGTTTCCTAATTCCCCTTCCTATGGTTATGCCATTTTTTAATATCTTACTACCGGTTTCGGTAAAAAGTACATTGCTCTTTTTATCACATATTTGTCCTATACTTAAGAGGTTAAAGTTTAGGTTTTCTACGTGACATACATCGTTAATAGTTAGAGATTTGTTAGAAATCGTATCTTTACCGATGATTTTACTTTTGCTATTTCCAAACACCACATTACCTCCATTGAAGGATTCATATGTGGAGAATAGATCTTTATTGCCGGTCATGTGCCTTGTGCACCCGCTATCCTTGACTCATTCATCCGGGTCTAGGTCGACCTTTAAGCACACCTCGTCATTTTCCATGAGACAAATTTCTTCGCCCTCCTCGTCGCTCATTCCCCACGTGCCGCTCACGAACGCCTTTTGATCATCCCGTTTGGGACACTTACTAATAAAGTGGTTTGTGTCCCCACATTTAAAGCAAGCACGATCATCTTTTGGCTTCTCGTCCTCTTTGCTTTTCCGGAATCCTTTCTTGTCGTCATACGGTTGTTTGACGTATCTTCCCTTCCTTCTAAAGAACTTTTTAAAGTCCCTTACCGCCATAGCATACTCTTCGTCGTCACTATCCGAAGAGGAGTTCTCTTCATCGCTTGAAGCCTTTTTGGCTTTAAGGGCAAGAGATTTGTGTTTTTTTTCACCTTTGAATCTTCGGAATATTTAGCAAGGACAAGCTCGTAGACTTTTAAGTTTCCTATGAGCTCATCAAGGGTAAGGATTGTCAAATCTTTTGACTCTTCGATGGCCGTCACCTTGGATCTCCACTTGGATGGAAGTGCCATTAGATATCTCCTAACATGGTTACGGCTAGAAAAAGATTCATCAAGTGCTTGTAGAGATGTAATAATAGTATTAAAATTAGCAAATGAATAATCTATAGTTTCCTCATCCGATATTGAAAATTGTTCATATTGTTGAACAAATAAATAAATTTTATTATTTTTAACTTGTTGATTACCTTGATGAGTTACAACTAAAGAATTCCAAATTTCTTTAGAGGTTTTAAGCATAGAAATTCTTTCGAATTCCTTTTTGGGTAAAGCATTATACAAAACCATTTTAGATTCACTATTTTTAGAAAGCTTTTTCTACATTTCATCATTTAGTTTATCATGAGGTATGTTAACTAAATTTCTTTTATCATCTTTTGAGGTAGCCTCAAAATCGCCTTCAACAATAATGTACCAAAGATCAATATCTTTAGATTTCACATATGTTTCGAATCTATTTTTCCAATATATAAAACCATTAGTTTCAAGTAGTGGTGGTCGTTGCATAGATTGCCCTTCCTTGTAATTTTCAGAACCCATAGTGATCGAAAAGTTTTTAAAATACGGTTTACTTTAAAACTTTTATAAACTTAGCTCTTGATGCCAATTGTGGAAAACTAGAAGGGGGCGTTGAATAGTTTTGCCGATTTTAAGTTAGTTTCAAAAACTTTAGATTCGATAATATGTGAGATCGTATGGATGTAGAGAAAGTATAGATCTAATGATAAAGCAAGTAAATAAAGTAAAGCAAAGGGATAGAAATGACACAACCGATTTATAGTGGTTCGGCTACAAGGACACCTTCCTTGCCCTACTCCACTCCCCGAGTCACCTACTCGAGAGTTCAAGCACTATGTCAGCAAACTCCTTCAACTTGGCGGAGAAGCCTTCACAACGTTGGTTACACCTTTTTCCGGTACAAAGCTAAATATCGAGTCCGTAACACGGTGGACCAAACCAACACGACTATTACACAACAAATATGTGAAATATCAAATACAAGATCTTCGCTACAGAAATCTTGCGGAGGAACAAATCAATCAAGGACCCCTTGCTTGGATGACTTGTAGAATGCTCGTGATCTCGCCTTAGAGAAGGACCTATATGAGAATCACTAAAGAAAGAAAGAAGGAAGTACTCTCTAGATCAAGTGATCTTTTGTTAGAAGAGAATGAGAGTATATTTGAGAATTAGTAAGAAGAGGGGTGAGTTAGAATGAAGAAATGACTCTCTATTTTTAGGCAAATTCTGCCACTGTTCTCCGGATCCCACGGATCCCTCCCATAAGGGATCCGTCTAGTGTAATCCTAGGGATCCGTGGGACGCTCCTCTTTACCCATGGGTTTTTTGGTTATGCGTCATGGGTTATGGGTTGGTCCATGGGTATTCCTTTAGATTCAATGTATCTAATGAATACATTGTATCTATTCAAATGGGTATGGGTTAATGGGTTATGGATATGATCCATGGGTTGTGGTTTTTACCCATCCTAATAAACTATTACAACAAATGATTAATTACAACATTTTTGTATTAAATGGCTATATGTAAATGCTTTACAAAAATAACATGTATCCTTATAATTGTACTTAAGATAACATTATATTTGTTATCAACAAAACACAAAGAGATCGCAAAATATTAATAAACATTTTTACGGTTTATTTGTATTAACAGGCATGATGGCAAAACATTCATTGTTAATGACCATCGATTTAAATTATACCACGAGGAAGACAATTACAGTGACAGAAGGGAAGAATCCACTCCCTTCTTTCCCAAAACATAAAGACAAAGAAGACGAGTCTAGCTAAATACTCTCAAAAGCAATCGTTTCTCAGGAGGCAACTCCTGATTTAATTTTCTTTTCTTTTTTATTCTCACCACACACTTTAATTTAAGTGTAGAGGCAATTTGGCTAAAACATATATATATTTAAACATATATAATAATAATAATAATAATAATAATAATAATAATAATAATAATAATAAATTTTGTGTTTTATTTTTGCAGGTATTATCTATAGCAATTATGGATGCAGGGAGGAAGGAACTCTAATATCAACTTCGGAGTATAGCCTCGGGAAGTTTTGTTCCTCTCACCTCGTATTTTACCTATTTCTTATTTCATCGGTCTTTTCACATTGAGGGAAATGTTCAACTTAAGTGTGGAGGGGGATAAATAGGTAAAAATCGAGCGTAACTCTACACTACTGCTTGTTCCATAATTTTCAAAAAATATCTAGGTATTAATATTAGTAATTTTTCAGTAAAATTGGATCTAAATATGCTTTAGCATGACAATTCAATACATGACCATCACTTCTAAAAACCCACTAAATCGTGAGAACATTCTTAACCTTCATGAAGTGTATAATTTCAGCACTTTCTGTTTCATTTATATATGAGTGTGTTGGTAGTCTACTCTAGCTCTAGAACTTGTGCATGTATATCGTTTACTAAACCACATTGAGGTTAATTTATAGTCGAATATATGTGATAAAGAGGCATTATACAAACCAAATTAACCCTAAGTCTAATTCCTGATATTTTAGCCGACTACACTGGTCGCTAAAAACCACCAGATAAAACCTATATTTTCCCTAATACACCCCTATCTATACACTAAAAATGAGAGAAGAAAAGTCATTCCAAAGCAAAGTCTCATTTGTTTATTAGTCACTAATATATGAAGAAAAGTTCTATGAAGTACGAAAAGTTACAATATCTATTAGTAAAGCAAAAGGCAAAAGAATAGCCTATAAGAAAGAAAAAGGTGAAATAAAAAAAGAAGTTATGAATGGTAGTGGCTAGCAACACTTAAAAATCTCATGAACTTTTGCTACTTATGTCTCTCAAAATTATTCCAATCCAGAACCCCTATATTTTGCCATGTTTTGAAATATTTGTTTGGTGCTCACGCCACAACGGTTATGTTTATATATCTTGTACAAGCATATGGTAGCTATATGGATTATGTCTGTGTGAATTGAGTGTTCCCATATAATCACCCCCTTATTGAGCGAAATTGTGTGAATCATAATATTTT
Organism: Chrysanthemum seticuspe; assembly: GCA_019973895.1. Lineage (NCBI taxonomy): Eukaryota > Viridiplantae > Streptophyta > Magnoliopsida > Asterales > Asteraceae > Chrysanthemum > Chrysanthemum seticuspe. Next base: position 87,161,331 of record BPTQ01000008.1, read on the forward strand.
CTTTGTGAGGAAATAGAGTTATATATAGATGCCTGATCCTTAACAATGACTAGTGGGCAGACTTCTTTACTTAACAATGACAAAACCAGACATCTCTTATACAGTCCAACAACTTAGCCAATTTTTTTCCTCACCCATATATGTACATATGCCGGTTGCACTTCATCTTCTCAGATACTTAAAAGGAACTGTGTCTAAAGGTCTGATTTTCCCTGTGCAGCCCCATCTTAAAATGACTGGTTTTTCTAATTCAGATTGAGCACCATCCCTTATGACAAAAAAATCTTTAACTCGACACTGCATCTTTCTGGGTCATTCTCTTGTATCATGGAAGACTAAAAAGCAAGCCACGGTGTCAAGGTCCTCCACTGAGGCAAAATACAGGAGTATGGCAGCTACTACCTGAGAGCTTTTATGGCTAAGTTACTTAATCAAGGATCTGCACATAACATTTATTTTTCCAGTTACAGTCTTTCTGTGATAATAAGTCTGCTCAACAAATAGCTGCAAATCCATGCTTCCATGACAGAACAAAGCATTTGGACATTGATTGTCATTTTGCAAGAGATAGAGTACAAGATGGATTTTTGCAAACTGTAGAAATTTCCACTCATTTACAATTGGCAGATTTGATGACTAAAGCACTCAACAAAGTTCAACATTCCTTTCTTGTGGACAAGTTGGGTCTTGCAAAGCCTCCAACTTGAAGGGGGGGGGATGAAGACTTATATGTTTCTTACACAACTTGTACATATCCAAATAGTATAAGGACTAAACTTGTAATTTAACATTTTGAGCTAGATAGGATAGATTAGGCGCTAAAGTTAGTTTAAATAGTTCTGTAATCCTTCATTTCAACTTAACAATTTCAATAATAACTTTCATGTTCCGCAATTTCTCATTATCTTAACCATAATGAGAACTCAACCAAGAGTTTTAACGGCATTGATTTGTTTTAAACTAACTGGAAGCATAATGGGATGCAATATATACCAAATCAAACGTAGTATTCAATTCAAGTATATAATATAAGACAGCCGATTTTATTTCACCGGTTATAAACCCTTTACCAATATAAGACAGTCGATTATTGAGACAGATATAACTGTCATTTACTTAGTGTTTGAAAATGACATTATTTTTTGCAACATAAGTTTTTTTGTTTGGCACAAGATGAGTCACAGTCCGCCTTTCTTTCCTTGCAGTACTGTTCAGATAGTATAAGGACTAAACTTGTAATTTAACATTTTGAGCTAGATAGGATAGACTAGGCGCTAAAGTTAGTTTAAATAGCTTTGTAATCCTTCATTTCAACTTAACAATTTCAATAATAACTTTCATGTTCCGTAATTTCTCATTATCTTAACCATAATGAGAACTCAACCAAGAGTTTTAACGGCATTGATTTGTGTTAAACTAACGGGAAGCATAATGGGATGCAATATATACCAAATCAAACGTAGTATTCAATTCAAGTATATAAATATAAGACAGTCGATTTTATTTCACCGGTTATAGACCCTTTACCAATATAAGACAGTCGATTATTGAGACAGATATAACTGTCATTTACTTAGTGTTTGAAAATGACATTATTTTTTGCAACAGAAGTTTGTTTGTTTGGCACAAGATGAGTCACAGTCCGCCTTTCTTTCCTTGCAGTACTGTTCATTACCACAACAACACCAAACACCTTTGTCCTTGTGTTGTTCACACGACCGATCCGAGGGAGGGCAATTTATTGGAGCTGCGCCTATTTTGATGTCACTGGTTTCAATTTTCCAACCTATAAATTTAAAAATGGCGATATTGGTTATACTATCCATGCAAAATGATACAAATTGGAAAAAAAATAAATAAATGGATAGTATATGACACAAACTTACACTCATGGCAAGAGAGCAATATGAAAAAGCTAATACATAAGACAATCATGTGTACTTTGAGGAGCTTGCCCATTGTGCACCTAGGAAAGAAATACAGATGAACAATAGCTTACACAATACTTGTATTTATATAAGCATTTAGGAGAGTGACGTTATTGTTTATCTAACTCCTTCTTATTTAGAGCATATTTTGATAAATTAGTAGAATCAATTGGTTTTAGTTTTAATAACTTCTCGAAAATGTCTTGATTTACACGGAAGTTAGTTAATATCACATAAGATCATCAAACACGTTTTTATGATATAGAAGTAAAGATTCACATGAAATTGAGTTAGTATTCACCCAATTATACATATAATCAAAGCCTTTGTTACGTGGTATTCACTAAACTTTCATCTTAGATATCCGAGTCGTCCAAGATATCGACTTGGCCGGTATTAATCTTAATTATGTTTAAATTTAGGATTTGGTTCAGATGTTTGTACTACAGGAGTTCCATATTCCGCTGTGACGTAATATTTTTGGTATAATTGAGCTCTACTTTTTCCTAATGCATCACAATATTATACTACTAGTTTGTTACGTTTCTGAAACGGAAACAAATTTGTGAAGTGTTTTAGATGCGGTAAGTGCTTCATTAATCATTACGCTTAGGTGTCTCCAAAGTTGCAGTATATCATTTTTAACTTCGTATTGTTCCTAATTGTTTAAGTTTTCGACAAATGGTTGTTGCGTTTTTTATTTATTTATTTATTTATTTATTTATGTTTGGACTTCCGAGCATGCATAATCTTTGGCAGATCTTATAAATATCGAGTCACCTTCAGTTTTATAGCAAGTGGAGGCGACTTAAAGGCGTGGTGTGGTGATATAAATCCATGAACTTGGCGAAATGAGGTTTTATTACGATTACCAAGTTTTCGTAGCAGCTGGAATAACTGAGAATGAAGTTTAATTGGCATTTTACCATCTATTTAGCAACATACCACAAAAGTGGAGTGTCTCCAATAACACTCATAGTGCCTCATAAAAATGATGATCTCAAAAATTATTCAAAAGTATACGTATCTTACTACTGTAATTATCAGGGTCACACGGTTAATGTTATGGGCTAATGAACAGGATCGTAATATAAGACAATTTGAAACGAATAACATATTTAAGACTCCAAGAAAGTTAGCTCCGTTTTGAGGTTCAATCTACGTGTATGTAAACTTCAGAATTTTCATAGGAAGTGTCTCAATTGTAAACAGAATTAACCCCAGTTTCATTTGGAAGCCTTCAATCATCAGCTAAATTCACTTCTATCTAAGGCGGCAGCGGGTTAAACAGGGATGGGTGTTGGCGGTGAAAGACGGCAGATGATTTAGGGAAGCAAAAAAAAATGGAACTTTAAGGTTCTTTGGTCATGGTTTGACAGGGTTTGACAGGGGTTTAATAACAAGTAGCACAAAGAATTGCGTAAATTGTTAAAGGGGTACATCTGTGCATTCACAACAAAGGTGTACAGATAAAAAGTGTCTGTGTAAATAACTAAATATCATTTCCCTTTCTCTCAATATAACCGTTAAAGTACAGTAAAAACTTTATAAATTAATACTTGATAAATTAATAATCTCTATAAAATTAATAATTTGTCCAGTCCTGACTTGAAATCAGTACAAAGTTAGACATTAATCGATAATATAATAAGATAATAGAAGAATTTTCATTTGGTTACTTTTATTTTGGTGCTTACCAAAGGACAAATTCCCACCACCCGTCTAATTTAATCTAATGATAAGGATTAACCTAAATTTATTAGATAAACCTAAATCCATGTTTTTTTTCTTGTTTTGTTGTCTTTCTTTTTTATTTATATATATATTTTTTGTTTTTTTCTTTTAATTCACGTTTTTCTAACTCGCGTTTTTTTTTAATTCAGTTTTTTTTTTTCTTTTTTTTCAAATTCACGTTATTCACGTTTTTTTTAATTCGCGTTTTTTCTTCGCTTTCATATGTTTTCATACGTTTTCGCCTATTTTCTTACATTTTCGTTCATTATTCATACGTTTTCGTCCGTTTTCATACTTGTTTTTACGCTTTCATACGTTTTCGTCCGTTTTCATACATATTCGTCCATTTTCTTACGTTTTCGTCCGTTTCCATACGTTTTCGCCCGTTTTCTTACGTTTTCGTTCATTATTCATACGTTTTCGTCCATTTTGTCCGTTTTCATCCGTTTTCATACTTGTTTTTACGCTTTCGTTCGTTTTCATACATATTCGTCCATTTTCTTACGTTTTCGTCCATTTTCATACGTTTTCGCCTGTTTTCTTACGTTTTCGTTCATTATTCATACGTTTTCGTCCATTTTCGTCCGTTTTCATACATTTTTCTCCATTTTCATACTTGTTTTTACGCTTTCATACGTTTTCGTCTGTTTTCATACATATTCGTCCATTTTCTTACGTTTTCGTCCGTTTTCATCTGTTTTTAAATGTTTTCGGCCGTTTTCAAACGTTTTTATACGTTTCTGAATATCACAAGTGGTATTCTATGATATTCTGTGATATTCATAATATAACTTGTGATATTCTAAATATCATAAGTGATTTTCAACTAATGTTTTGTAACATGAAAATCACAATTGATATTCAGAATATCACACAGAAAATCACAAGTGATATTCAGAATATCACAAATATATAATTTGAATAGCAGCTACATAGTTTGGGGGTATTTGTTTAACCTTATTTTATTTGCTTATGAGCTTATGTGATTTCGGTTTATGTTTCACAAGCTTAATTTGCTTATTTTGAAACTTATAAAAATATGTAAGTTTATATTTACCACGTATCAAGAGAAAATGGTCAAGTTTTGGTTTAGAGTTCATACATATTCGTCCGTTTTCATATGTTTTCGTCCGTTTTTAAATGTTTTCGGCCGTTTTCATATGTTTCGGAATATCACAATTCACAAGTGATATTTTGTGATATTCAGAGTATCACAAGTGATATTCTGAGTATCACAAGTGATATTATGTGATATTCAGATGATCACAAAGTGATATTATGTGATATTCAGATGATCACAAAGTGATATTCTGTGATATTCAAAAAAACCACTTGTGATATTCTATTCAGAATATCACAAGTGATTTTCTGAATATTACAAGTGATTTTCAACTAATATTTTGTAAAATGAAAATCACAAGTAATATTCAGAATACCACAAAGTTATATCCAGAAAATCACAAGTGATATTCATAATATCATATCACAAAGTGATATTCAGAAATTACAAGTGATATTCAGAATATCACAAAAAATCACTTGTGATAGTCGAAAACGTAAGAAAATGGACGAATACGTATGAAAACGTATGAAAGCGTAAAAACACGTTTGAAAATGGATGAAAACGTATGAAAAATGAACGAAAACGAAAGAAAACTGATGAAACCGGACGAAAACGTGAAAACGAACGAAAACGTATGAAAACGGACGAAAACATATGAAAACGGGCGAAAACGGATGAAAACGTATGAAAACAGACGAAAATGTATGAAAACAGACGAAAACGTATGAAAGCGAAGAAAAAAACGCGAATTAAAAAACACGTGAATTAGTAAAAAAACGCGAATTAAAAAAATGAATAAAATAAAAAACGTTAATTTAGAAAGAAAAAAAATGTGAATAAAAAAGAAAGAAAAAAAAACAAAAAAAAAAACAAAACAAAAACAAAACATGGACTTAGGTTTACTTTTAAATCTTAGGTTAATCCTCACCATTAGATCAAACTACATGGATTGTGGGGATTTGTCTCTTAGTAAGTATGAATTTATGGGTAAGTAAAATAAAGTGTCTCTAAGATACTAATTTTTTGACTAAAATACACGGTTGGTCCCTAAACTTGGCAAGACGCATCGCATTGGGACAAAACCCGGCCTTTTCATCGTTGGGGGTCCTTTTTTTCACTGTTTATAGTCTAAAGTGGTCTCTTGACCAAGTCAATATCTGATTATTGTTTTGTAGTCGAGAGTATTTTAGTCCATACACATTTATACTTTTATAACACATTTATATTTTAGCCCTTCATCTTTCATCCTCGTCATCATCTCCCCAAATCATTCCTCTCCCCAAATCATCATCTCCCCCAACATTCATCATTCATCTTTCATCCTGGTCTAAAATAATGGATGCATTCATCATTCATCTTTTATCCTAGTACACCACTACCACTTAGCAGGATGATCGTCTTTCTTCACCCCAAATTTGCTACCAAAAAGGCATATAACAGACTCTGGCTGATCGCTCAAGTTCAAATCAATGTTTTTCAAGGAAGGTTGTTTCGATGATGATGAAGATGAACGAGATGGACTTTGCCACCTGGTTTGGTTGATGGATGTCACGTGTCCATCACATCCTTCATCCGAGATACTGTTAAGATCCAAATGCATCTTTGTGGGTCCCCTTGGATTTGCTTCTACAGATGATTCCTCTCCAGAAGGTAGAGTTTTATCCTCACATCCATCGGCTGCATTTAGATCAAAATCAAGACAACCCAAACGTTGCTTTGAGTTGTTGTGGGTCCCATCAGGTATTGGTTTAGAGCACTTGTCGAAATGGATTCTTTCAATCCTAAGATACCCTCAAACTGCAATGGAGTGAAAGAAAGAAAGAAAGAAAGATGTGTGGTGGTTCAATACTTTCAGATATCATAGCCCCTAACAGGTCTCGCCGTTTAACATCAGCTGATCTTCTATGGAACACTGACAACACTTACTTCTCTTCCTCAAAGGCAAATGTTTCTAAAAGATCCGATGATGCTTCTTTTGATGATGACGATGATTTCGAAGCTGACTTTCAGGGTTTCAAGGATCATCATGATGACGTCACCAACAACAAACCCTCATTTTCTTTCTCTTCCAAACCCTCAAGTTCGAGGTTCATATCCATCCCCTCCCGCACCAACAACAAACCCTCATTATGGCAAGGCTCTATATCCATCCCCTCCCGCACCAGTTACAACAACAAACCCTCATAAAAGATCCAGTTCCTTTGGCTCCATATCCATCCCTCCCGCACCAGTTACAACCCCTGCTAATGGTATCCTTAGCTCAATTTTATCACTTTATTTGTTTAATAATTTATTCTTATCTTAATCAGTTCCTTTAGTTGGTTTTAGGAAGCTAATATGTTCCAGAAACCAGTTCTGCATAAAACTATGTATATAATCTTTGTTAAAAAGCTTAATTATAGCATCAAGATTTGTTGTTTTTAGAGATACCCGAAAGATTTTCATAATAAATTAGAAATTATGTGCAGAGCTAATTCACAAACAAAGGCAAGAATGTCAGAGAATAACAGATTGCTCCCTGCTCTGTTTTTTAGTCTATGCTTTTTAGATCTATTTTTCTGAACTAGAAAAGTCAACACTATGGTGATACAGGTTCGCAAAGCCAACTAGTGTGTTCAGGATGTCGAAATCTTCTGCTTTATCCGGTTGGAGCAACTTCAGTATGCTGTGCAGTTTGCAATGCTGTCACAGCTGTTCCTCCACCCGGTAAGCCAAAATCTATATAGTTTATTATGAATTTCCATCACAGATTTCTTGTTTTAATAAAAATTATTGTATATATTTCATAGTTTGTTTCCTGATATGTGTTTTCTGATTTAGGCACCGAAATGGCGCAATTGGTTTGTGGAGGGTGCCACACATTGCTCATGTACATCCGTGGTGCGACAAGTGTACAATGTTCTTGCTGTCATACCATCAATTTAGCCTTAGAAGGTAATCTATCTCCTAAACATTGTCACAATCATTTGATCATTTTGTTTAAATATATATATTGTGTACTGTTTGACAACAAATCATGTAGCACATGTCAACTGTGGAAATTGTAGGATGCTTTTAACTTATGACCATTTTGTAATATATGCTTATTGGATGCACAGGCTTCGACAAGTGCTACAGAACAGAAGTTCACCACATAAATGTTGTGTTCAGAATGACTTGCTATGACTTCAAATCTATGGTGACCCAAGAACCTATGTATCACTACATGTACAATGTATAGAGTAATGAATTTGTTATTGCTTGAGACTATCATAATCTTATTCATGAATATTAAAGTTATTAAATAATAAGAGTAGTTTTGGCAAGCGTGTGTAGGATGTGAAGAAATAGCCGATTATGAGAGGACATTTATGGTTGTAAGTTGGTGTTTTGTTTTCCAGATAATGAGAAGCTTTTATTTGTTCTGTTATGTTATTTTTTATACATGTTTGGTGGCCTAGTCTCCATCCAATCCAATTGAATAGAAGGAAAAAAATATTCTGAAATTTGTTAATTCTAAAGGAAATGATGATTTGGGGAGATGATGACCAGGATGATGTTGGGGGAGATGATGATTTGGGGAGATGATGACGAGGATGAAAGATGAAGGGCTAAAATATAAATGTGTTATAAAAGTATAAATGTGTATGGACTAAAATACCCTCGACTACAAAACAAAAATCAGACATTGACTTGGTCAAGGGACTAATTTGGCATATAAAGGCCATGTTTTGGACCTGTGGCGATGAAAAGGCCCAGGTTTGACCCAATGCGAAGCATATGACCAAGTCTAGGGACCAACCGTGTATTTTAGTCTAATCTTTTTGAAACCCTATTGTATATATATTAGTCCCATCGAAACTATAAATTAATAGTTACTAAAAAATTTATATATATGTATATATGTGTGTGTGAGATATACACTTCAAAATCCTAAGATTGTTTAGTAAAGAATGAATCCATAGCACTTGTTTTTTTGTTGAACTTTAAATCTATATTGAGTTTATCTTTTATTGCTCTAAAGAGTTGGTGCGTTGTTTTCTCATATTGCAACAAAAAGTGTTAATTTTATGTTCATAAAGTGTGAATGCGAATTAATAAAATGTTAATTGAAACTGTTTTTCAAATTTATTTTTCGTCTCTAATGAGTATACATTGTAACTAACTAGTATATTAGACTTGAAAATTTAATGGTCATACGTAAACCTCTTTAAATTAATAAAATGTTAATTTATCGATATAATAATATATCGCCAAATTAATAAAATATTTCGGTCTGAACAGTATTAATTTATAAAAGTTTTACTGTAAATGTATCATAAAAGAGAGGTCACAAAATAAGTATCTTAAAGGAGAGGTCACAAAATAATAAAAAGTAGCACAAGACAATAACAATTATATTGCAATTACAATAAAAGCCTGATTAACAAAACTAAGTTAATAATGATGTCTTTCTTAGTTAAATAAACTAATTGCCTTATTGCATTTGTTGTAGATTAGCAGGTTACTTGTGCGTTGTAGTGGAAAATATAATGCAATTAAAATTTACAGCGAAAAATAATTTAAAAATCTATATTTTTTATACAATAACTTTATTGACGTCGACAATTTTAGTTGTGAATAACTTAAAGCAATAACAAGTTCACTCATATAAAAATTGTAAATTACCCACGTGATATTGTGGCAATACCGAAACGGTAATTGGTATATTATTAAGATATGAAGTTGAAGTAGCTGACAATGACTCGTAGTCGCAAATAATTTTTAAATGAAAACACCATATCGAATTTTAAAAGTCATTTACATCTTGTTAAGAAAATTTAGTCCTATAAAAATAAAATTTTTAGGCACTTATTTGAATTATTAACAATGTTTATAATATTTATTCCACATAAAGATAAGATACAAGTAAATCAGTATTTATAAAGATAAAGAAAACTATAACACTGAACAAATCATGTGAGGTAACTTTAAAAAGTATAATTATTATTTATACATATATGTAACAAATATAAAATTATATAAATTAACATTTAGCACTTTGTATCTTTGCATCTTTTGCCTTGAAAAGACCGCCCGATTATTATAAAATACAATTTTTGGTTCTTACGGTAAGTTTTATCAAAAAAAAATTATATAAAGTTTTGTGTGTTTTATTAGTTTGTACAATATGAATAATAATTTGTATTTTTCATTTTAGTAGTGTTTTAAAATAATATTTATAAGGTAGTTATAGTTATAGACGTTTTTTTTTTCTTATATTAAATACATTATATTTTTATAAGTATTTTTTTTAAACTTGTCTACACAAAATGCTTTAAAAGTTTAAAGTGTTGTAACTTATGATTTTATAGCTACATCTTAAGTAAATGTGTTGATCTAATATTTTAATATTTCTCTTTTGTGAATATTTCAAATACATTATAAATGTAGTGTACATTATAATTGGAGGAGAGTTATTTTACATATCAAAATTTTTTCATATACCAAGGGACTTATCTCCACCATTCATTTAAAAAAAATCAATGGCTGAGATTAAAAACATTTTATTATTTCACGTATTTTTTATAATTTGAATATCTCTTAAACCGTTAATCGTTAAGCGAAAATATTTACACCGTCGGGACGAGCATTTAATTATCTTTCTATAGACGGGCACTTTGATATACTTTCGAAAAAAGAAAAAACTTCGTTTTTTTCACGTTTTTCATCTTTTTTTTTACGTTACTGAAATTAGCATGAAAAACTCATATATGATTAAATACTAAATTTAATATCACATGTGATATTAGTGTACTTAAATCATATATGATATGATTTTTAAAATGCAAATTTCAGTAACGTAAAAAAAACGAAAAACTTAAAAAAAAAAAAAAAAAAAAAAAAAAAAAAAAAAAAAAGTTTAATTAGTGTTACTGAAATTTGCATGAAAAAATCATATATGATTAAATACTAAATTGAATATCACATGTGATATTAGTGTTAAATCATATATGATATGTAAAATCATATATGATATGTAATATCATATGTGATATGTAATATCATATGTTATATGATATGTATATCGTATGTGATTTTACACTAATATCGCATGTGATATTACATATCATATATGATTTAACACTAATATCACATGTGATATTCAAATTAGTGTTTTATCATATATGATTTTTAAATGCAAATTTCAGTAACGAAAAAACTTTAAAAAAAAATAAAAATAAAAAATAAAGAAGTGAAAATACGGGGAAAAAAATTGTCGAAAGTATATCAAAGTGCCTATCAATTGAAAGATAATTAAATGCTCGTCGCAATGATATATTTTTTTCCGTCTAACGATTAACGGTTTGAAAGATATTAATATTTGAAAAAAACATGATGAAAGTGTGTTTTTTAAATTGTTGAGATTAATCTCATGCATTAGATCAAATAAAAATGTATAGCGGAGATCCCTTGGTATATAAAGAACCTTTTGTCCTCAAATGATCTTAAATATTACAATTGGATTTTAGAAAAACACTTCACACTAAATATAAACTCATAAAATGGAAGCCATGTTCCGTAAACCTGCCGTCGCATTGCGCGGGTACCCTACTAGTGCATCACAAATAACTAATTATGTGAGTTTCAAAAAGAGTTTTTTTTATTTGTGCCATGATGCCACAATTTTTGAAGCATTAAATGAACATATTTATTTTTTGAGTTATTTTTTAAATGGTTCTTGTGCTTCGCGGGGTTTTATGGGTGTAATTCTTGTGCTTTTTTTCAACATGTTTTATTTTTGTGGTTTTGACCCATCACGGGATTGGTCCTTTAACCAACAATTTTGTTAATTTACTGTTAACTTGAAGGGTATTTTAGTCTTTTCCTGCATTTAATTAAACAGAATCTATTTTTCATTTACTTTTAAAGATTAATTTCATTTATCATCTTACTATTATGATTAATTTCATATATACCCTAACTGCAAGTACTAAATGTATAATATACGATATTTTTAATGCATGTTTAGGTAAAAGAGGAAAGATATGAAATGCCCATACTTTTAAAACTCACATATTCCAAACAAATAAACATACCCGTTTCTCTCTGTTACTATCTTCTCTTTCCAACACTATACCCAAATCCAGTGCTCTGAAAGGCGCGCTTTGGCGCCGTAAATGCGTCGCCAAGGAGCGAGGCATAAGCTCGACGTTACGAAATGGACCTTGGTGTTGGTTCTATGTGTAGCTTCAAGTAAGGCGTGGAAAGGCGCGCCTTTGCGTATGGCGTGGCGAGTTTTTTATTCACCTCCGATAATTTATTTATTATTTTTATTTATAGAAATAATGAATATTATATACAAGGATAGTTTTTTTTAACCTTATATATTATGTACAACTCTTTTTGTAAACTCGATATATGAAATATGATATAATTATATAAATATTTGCATTATTATGCCGCCTTATGTCACGCATTAAACACGCAAAATCTTTGACTTGACCACAAAAACTTGAGGCTTCGTCATGCCGTCAAGCCACGCCTCACGCTAATTATAACCTTGCCCAAATCACTATCACCAATATTCATTTGAATCACAAAAAAGCACAAAACTTCTCTCAATTTCTCTCTAGAGAAATAATGACAGCCGCACATTTCAGATACACCTATAATAAGAGATGAATCTCTTATAAAATTCTCTTTTTTTCATTTAAAATATGTGGCTGAAAATATTTCTCATTTTTCTTATTTTTATTTTTCTTTTTAATAAATCCATTCTCAAAAGTTGAAAAAGAAATAATAATATTAATAGGGTATTTACGTCATTTCAACAATCTAAACATGCAATTCACGATCAAACTAACATAAATGGTTGTTAAGGGACCAAACCTGTAATGAATTAAAACCACAATAATATGACATGTTTAAACAGAAATAAACGAAACATGTAAAACCCGATAAACCACAAAAACGATTTTTTTTAAATAACTCTTATTTTATTAAATAACATTATATCTATGCAACAATGATATCACAAAGTGGAGTCATATGTCTCTTTTTCATTTTCTAGTATGCACATAATCACATATGTTTGTTAGAGCATTGGGTATATCGGTTATATCTTTAGCCAAAATGACATAGACATGGTTTTGGTTGTGCCAAATCTTAGCCATTATACCATCATTGTTGTGTCACTTCCATTTTAGCCACTTCTTCAACACACAAAAGACAAAACATTTTTATTTATGATTTTCAACCATTTGAAAATAATGGAGATGCGTAGGGCCCAAATGGTTGTGTTGAAGTTAGTTGTGAAGGGGAGCTATTTTGATGTTGAGCATTGATTGGGATGACTAACTCGTATGCCTAATAATATGCCTAAACATATGTGTCAGCATCCTATTGGGGCTGCAGGAGGACCCACTTCTTCACAAACCAATAACTTATTACCACATCTATTAGGCACACAATTAGTCACATAATATAGGCCTCCCAATCATTTTCCTTTGATGTTAGAGTGTTGAAATGAGGTGGCATGTAATGGGGCCCAAATGGCTAAAATATAATAGCCATTATACCTTATGCTGTTAGAGTGAAGGGTATGGTAACGAGGCTAGCTCGCCAATCCCACGTGAATCCTTCGCCACTTTTCGCCGGCGTTCGTATGGTTTTTATTTTTCGTATGTTTTTATTATTTATCGTATGTTTCTTATTATTCGTATGTTTTTTCGTATTGTAGTTGTTTTCCTGTATTGTAATTTTATTTAAATGAAATGAATTTTATTGTGTTAGAAAAATATGGAAAAAAAAATGAGGGTGGGTGGGGCCCAAATGAAGAGGTTTGAGTTAGTTGTGAATGGGGGGTATTTTTAAGGGGAGGTGATTTACACACTCACACAATTGATTAACACACTCGAATTATGAGTGTTTTGACATTTATACCCCAACAGGGTGAAAATAAGTGAAAATGATATAAGGGTATAAATGTCAATACACTTATAATTTGAGTGTGGCAATCAATTGTGAGAGTGTACAAATCACTTCCCATCTTTAAATGAATGTGTTAAAGTGATGTGGCACATATAAGACCCAAATAAAGAAGAGTGGCTTAGGGTATGTTTGGCACGGAGCGGTGTGAAGCTTTTTGGAGCGATGAGCGATAAGGAATGAGCATTTTGATTTTTAGTAGTCGTTTGACAAAGGAGCAATGAGCTTTCATATTTTTTAGAAATGCTCAATTTTCCAATGCTTTTTTAAGAAGCTGTGAGCGGTGAGCGATGAGCTGCACAGCTACTGCTCACTACTACTTTTGTCAAACACACCTTAGCCACCATACCCTTCACTCTTAGAATCAATGTTGCCTTTAACTAATATTGAAATACGCCTTTGAAACAAACTAACATTGATTTTTCGTCTTAAAGTATAAAAGTATCAAATTTTTAACGAATTGTAATTTTGGTATCTTACTTTTTCAGTTCACTAAGGTTAACCAAATTTAAAAAATCTGTATGTGGAAGAATAATTTGGACGAAAGTCGTAAATTATACTATGATTAGTTTAATAAACTAAAATTTAGTTATGGATGGATAAGATCAACTAGTCTTAGAGCTTCGGGTACAGTAGCTGTTGGCTTGAGCCAAAGCCTTCGGCACCAACCTTTGGCGCGAGACTCCACACCGTAGCTGGGCTGGTGGGTCTTGGCGCCGTAGCCACCAGCTCACGCCAAACAAATACATGTGTTTTTTTTTTTTTTTTTTTTTTTTTTTTTTTTTTTTGCTTTTGTTTGCTCTCTTTTTGTGTTTGTGTTTGAGATGTATTTATTTTATTTTTTTGAGTTTGCAGGTTTGGAAGGAAGAAGAAGATGTGTGTGGCTGCAAAGGTAAAGTGATTAGGTTTATCATTTTTATGGATTTTGAATTTGTGCTAGCTGTATTGATTTTAAGTTTGGGCCAGGCATTTTGATTAGGTTATACAAGTTGGGTTTGCGTTTTGGAATTTCCAAATTTGAACATAGTTTTTGGTTAACTTTTTTTTCCTCTCTTTTGGTTAACATTTTATAGTGTGCCAATAATTTGTTTATTTAAATAAATGAAAAAAATAAAATAGATATGTGGGGTCTAAGAGTGCACGACTGCACCAAAAAACTGGTGTTATGTCAGGGAGGGATGTTTTGGTGCCATAGACAAACCTGATGCCATGGATAAAAAGTGCTGATGTGGCACCATTTTTCCTTTTGCACCACCCTATGACACCATAGTGTACCTAGCGCTCTTAGTACAATGAATATCACGTTGTAGTTCTTCGCGTGTTTAGAATTTCTTGGTATGTGTAGCATCTCGACCACTCATTCAATGTTGAGTAAAGTCAGTGAAACTAAAAGAATCAACCCTAGAGTTATGCTTGGTTTGCAATTTGTGTTTAAGAATTTGGTAAATTGCGTTTACCACCTATAATTTTTTAACTTTCGAGTTCACAAGTTAAATAACGTTATCGAAAGTCTGTTAAATATGGTTTCTCAGATAAGTTTGGTGAAGTCATGAAGAGAGATATACGAAATTATTCATTTTTGTTGTCTTAGTGATATTGATTTTTCCTAGAAGAAAATAATTTTGAATAAAAATACACTTGAAATACACATATAGACATATAGTTATCACACAAGTAGGTTCGTGCGCTATTTTTAGTACTCGTGTGGTTATTATGTTAGAGCATGACAAATGCATCAAATTATAAAAGACTTGATGTATTTAATATAATTAAATGTTGTGTGTAAAAAGATTTTGCAAAAGTCATATTCACAAATTAACTCCAATGTATAAGCTTTAACAAAAGCTTTTTAAAAACTAAAGAAGGGGTGGAAAATAAAAAATTAATGTTTGAACAAGAGCTCCAAGCTATTGATCAAACACTAAGAGATTCTCAAGTTATTCACATTTATTGCCACAATCAGTCTTTACTCACAATGCAAAAAATCATTTGAATAACTTTTTCAAATAATAAAAAGTCTTTAAAAAAGCTTGCATTGCAGATGCTCTTTTTTCTTCGATTTCATTGTGTTACTTTTTTACCATTACAAAAATTGTGTCTTCATATTCACTAAAGCAATGAGTAACTAGCATTATACTCATACGTTGTATCGAGGCGATTTTTTATCACATAATTTATCATTTACAAAACACACGAATAAACTAAAAACTTGAGTGTTGAAAAACTTTAAAACATCATTCAAACATTAAACAAAAATAAATAAAATAAAATAATATCACTTTAAAATAGGGGTGCTCATCGGTCGAAAACTGGACCGGACCGAGAAAAACGGGACCGGACCGAGATTGAATCCGGCAAAAACCCTAGACTGAGACCGAGGCTGAATGTGGTCGGTCGGGTCCGGTCTCGGTCGGTCCGGTCCAACAAAGCTAAATTTCGGGTTTGTGGTCCGGACCGGACCAGACCGAGACTGAATCCGGCAAAAACCCTGACCGAGACCGGACCGCCGGTCCATCGGTCCGATCGGTTTCGGGTCGGTTTGGTCGGTCGGTCCGGTCCATCCGGTCTGTTTGCTCACCCCTACTTTAAAATAAGTAAATAAATAAAAAACCGAATAAAGAGTCGATAATTGAAAAAAGTCAACACAAATCACTTTTAGAATACTTTTGTTCAATTTTGATTCTTTTGCCAATTTTTAAGTTTTGAAGTTTTTTATTTTTAACTTTGACTTTAAATATTTTTGTTTGTATTATATAATATTTGATGAAAAATTATACTAATAAAAATACATTTAAACCCCAATATATTTATGTATTTTGTATCAAATATTATATAATAAAAAAAAACTTTAAAAGTCAAAGCTGAACAATAATTTTGAGACGAAGGTAGTAGCTTTTAGCATAACGATGTAAGAGAAAAGACATAAGTGGCACCAAAATAAACTCATTCTATACCCAATATACAAATGAACTATAGGGAGTGGGCGAAGACTGCAAACTTTCTTTTGTGGTTTTTGATTTCCCTCCATCTCTCCTTTTCTCCTTTCCCTTCATCTTTTTCTCTCTCACACATTCAAAAACACACACATACATATACATTTCCCCCTCTTTATATATCTAAAACACACACAACTCACCGACTGCTTCTTCCTTAAACAAACAACCTAAAAAATACATGTCTAGGAGGTTCTTTCTCCATCACTAATGTTTCTCTCTTTACTCTCTTCTTGTTCACTCCTATTTTGCTCTTTCTTATTCACAGCTCATATAAAAAGATAAAACAATAAAGTAATAACCATCACCCCACTTCACTTTTGTAAAAAACACATTCAAGAAACATTCACGTTTAACTTAGGAAACCGCTCGCCCAGGAAGCATCTCGCCCAGAAAACATTCACGTTTAACTTAGGATAGTTTGCATCTCGCTCGACAACTCTTCCCTCGCCTCAAGCCACGCCCAACAACTTTTCCCTCGCCTCAGCCCCTCGTCCAACTTCCCTCGCATCAAACCCTCGCCAACCAACTCACCCAACACATGTCTGCCTTTTAAATTCGCCTACCATCGCCCATCACTCAGCTACATCGAAAACAATACACGTGTATAGTCAAAAAGTTATGTACTAATGAATCTAGCGGATCATATTTCAAAGTTCATTTTCGAAAAATTTACAAGCGTGGTTCAAATTCGTAAAATGGTACACGAAATGGTTTTAAAAAAATTTCTTATTTTTTATTGTGTGGAAGAAAAGATTATAATAGGTATCAGCTACGGCTTATCACGGTCTAGAAACCGGACCAAACCGATAACCGAGATGGCTAAAACACCGAACCGAAATGTGCTTGGTATGGTTCATGGGTCCGGTCTTGTTCAACAAAACTCGTTTGTTCGTAAAATCGAACTGAGAACCGAATATCAGGAATAAAGAAAAAGAAATGACTTTTATTAAAGAAAAATATATACCGTAATAAAGTTGATTTATAAAAATGTTCTCTGACATCCTAACTATATATTAGGAGAAAATGTTCTCTTGTAAAACATAAAATTTTAAAAGTGAGTAGTGTGTCACAAAATACCCATTTTATCTTAATGATTTTAAAATTCATTTTTTTGTTTAATATCCTCTTAAAAATAGTTTATTTATATCTCAAAATAATAATAATAATAATAATAATTTTTTGTTCAAAATAGTTAATATATATAAAGAGAAAACGTTTTCATTTAGAACCATACATGATTGTCTAGAAGTTGCTTTCATTACTAAACTTTTATGTATTTACATATGAAAATTGTTCTTTTAATTAATATAGTATCTTACACGAAACATTTAGGATGCGTTTGATTTGTGAATGGATTAGGATTAGGATTACAATTAGGATTTGGATTTAGATTTGGATTTAGATTTAGATTTGGATTTGATATTTTTTAGTATTAAAATAGAAGAGAGAAAATATGTTAAATTTGTATATTGTTTATTTTATAAATGAATATATGATTAATATTTAACTTATTTTTATTGTAAAAGAAATTTAATAAGAAAATAAGTGGTTGAGGTAAGAAATGGTCTCACTTAATATGTAAAGATATACGAAATGCTACTAATTTGCTCAGGATTTCAAGATAACAAATATAAGACATTCATCCTCATTTTGAGGGCCCACACATGCCTAACAAACAACAAATTCAACCATCAACCCTAAATCCCAATCCTACCCCCACAAACCAAACACACCCTTAATCAAATATCTTGAATGAGATGAGATTCTTCTAGACCACCAATTCTTCATAGATCCAGTGAATCCATCTCAACCATCCATTTCAATATGATCTAAAGGCTTAAATAAAATCTTATAATTACACATCAAAGGCAAAATAGACAAATATATAACACAAAAAAAGAATCGGGCTTCATTTTTTCCCCAAAAAAATAGGGCAAAAACACACACAAAAGCACTCTCCGATTCAATTCCGATTCCATAAAAAAACACCCCAATTCCATTCCGATTTCACTCTAATTTCACCTCCAAAAATCATAATCTCATATCGTTAATTGTTTAAAACCATTGATTTTGATCGATTGAGCCATAAATCACAAGGAAACTTGTAAAAAATGGATGATAATAAGTTAAACGAAATAAATTTAGTTGATGTTCAAGTTACTAATGCTGAAAATCGTGTGGTGGATTCTGAAATTCAGGTTATGGATGAAGCTGTTGATTATCCAGATGCACACCATGTGTTTGATGAAATGCGTCAGTGATAATCACATGTGATTCTGAAGCAAAATCACTTGTGATTTTGTTGCAGATAATTCATATGAGGGGTAATTCATACAAGAGGTAAGCACCCTCCATACTTGATGTAGTTATTGTCGAGAGTGCAAACTCTAAAAATGTTTGTCATTGGTCATTACCAAATCACAATATGTAAGGTAAAAAAAAATAAAAAAATAAAATGTTATAGTTGTTTAAAAACCTTAGGGAGATGTGTATCTATCTACATATTTTACTATTATACAGTTGGTTGGTTGGTTTAGGGCTGAGCACCGAAGGTTCAAAACCGAACCGGACCGACGAAACCGACCGAACCGACAAAAACCGAACCGGACCGACAACCCGTCGGTTCGGTTTCAGGTTTTACATGCTTTCGGTTTCGGGTCGGTTCGGTTCGGTTCGGTCCGGTTCGGGCCAAAACCGACAAAAACATGTCAAAATACACCTAGACCGACAAAACCGAACCGAACCGACAACATTCGGTTCGGTTTCGGTTCACGGTTTTTAGTCCTCGGTTCGGGTCGGTTTATGACCGACGCTCAGCCCTAGGTTGGTTGGATGTGGTGTTGACTACCCTTTTACTTTGTGTGTCGAATGTTAATAATTTAGTGTTTGATAAACTGTGACTCATGTTTGATGCTAGGGGTAAAAAGGGTACTGAAAAGTGTCATTTCACTTGCACTGTTTCACCCATCTTAGTGACAATGGTTACTCAGCTGAGGGCCTTATAATTCAACTCAAGAAATGTAAAAATGTAGCAGAATAGGTAATTTACTTGTAATTTTAAAAAGTGTATTAGCTGTAATCATCTGTTAAAACAATCACATGTGGTTTTGTGTGTAAATCACATGTGATTCCAGCATAAGTATTAATTTTCTTTTCTTTTTTGGTTTTATAATAACGTAATGCACTTATGTGTTCTCTTGAAGATGGATTAGTGGAATGTACTTGCACGCATTTTCTTCGGTTCGAATTTCTATGTGGAAGACAACATGCCCGTTGAATCCAAAATTTTTTATATATTTGACTGCAGATATTTATGCAATTGAGAAACCTAAAGATACTGAGGTCAAAAATCCATTTGGGGCTGTAAACAAGAAATAAGACTTCAAGCTAGCGATAAGCCGAGAAAGAAATGTGGATGCTACAGGGAGAAGACTAACGAGCACACCAAATAGACATGTCCGTTAAATCCAAAATTCACAGCAAAAAAATTGAAAATGGCTAACCAAAGTGGCTAATGTTTCTTGAATTTCATTCTTTTTTTTATATTTGAGTTTTTTCATTTTTCTTTTGAACTTCTGCAAAAGTGTTAAATGGATTTCATTTTGAAAATATGAAATTTTTTCTTGAATACTTTTTTGTTTGACGTTCTAGCAAATTTGGTATTTGATAACATCAAATTATCCTGAATATTAAGTGTCAATTTTCCCCGATAATGCTTGTAATTTATATCATTTATATGGATTTACGCTTGTTTTCCATCTTATTCCACTTTCAGGTAAATTACGAGCATTGGAGCTAAAGAGACGCGGATTTGGAGAAGTTTAGTGAAGATTTATCATAGTATGCTCAGTTTGAAGAAGTTACGGCGTAACTCATTATCTCAATTACGCCGTAACTAAAGCGTGACTCAGAAAGCCAACTTATCTGAAGATTACGGTGTAACTCTCTCAAAAGATTACGACGTAACTATATTAGGTCAAATGAGGTTCCGCGCCGCCGATAATTACGCCGTAACTCTTGCATCAAACTACAGTGTAACCAAGATTCATTTCACACACCACAACCAAAGAACGTGAGAAGAAGCCAGAGGCAGGTCTAGAGGAGCATACGGAGTCATATCCAAGGGAGAAATCACTCCCCTACGATAATCATTAGCATTTTATCTTTTCTTTACTTTCGATTCATGTACTTCGTATCATTAAACATTGAATTGATTTGTATGGTTAATATGAGCAGCTAAGCACCTCTAGTTGCTGGCCTAGTTATGATTCCTTAATTGTTTTGTCTGCGTTTACTTTACTTCCGTATAATTATTTCTAAGTGTATGCATGCATAGTTTATTGGTAGCTATGCTTGTTTCGGTGGCGGTATAGGCTAGTTGCTTAGGAGATATAAGCAACTGACCCTAAGTGAGTAGACTGAGATGGGAAGGGTAAGATATGACCAACTGATGACCCTTTCTACTTGTGCGATTTGACCAACTGATCACCTACCGTTTGGATGAACTTAAGAATTAGGGAGTGAGTGTTTAAGTTGCTAACGCCCGGGCACTCACTATTATAAATCTAGCATGTAGCGGTACTTAATGACTCGGCTTAGGGGACCAGGAACAACTAGACTTATGAAGGGACACCTGACTTCTCCAGTGGTGGCATCTTTGCTGATAGGTTAGGGCGAATTGACCAAATGCTGTCCTCTCGACTTTGACCCCACCTGAAGTAATTGGAAGTAATTAGACGTAGACATTACTAGCTAGGATGAATAAATAGGTTAGCACCACTCTCATTTATTGATCGAGTGTCTAAATACTCATCATTTTTGTACCAATTAGACTGCAAAAACATCTGAAAACACTCAGAAATGCATCAAAATGATAAAAATATCACAAATAAGTGTTTTATGTGTTTTAAATGCAAAAATATCAAAATCTGGTGAAAAACGTATCAAATTTGCATAATTGGCAGTTTTAGTCCCCCAAGTTTCAAAAGTTGTCAAAAACAGTCCCTGGTAAATCTAAATAAAGAGAAATGTTATTCAAGGTCCCTGAAATATTCTAATTTGTCAAAAATGGTCCTTAAATAAATCTTTTGTAAAATGGCAGAAAAGGTCCCTGAACTTTCAAAATTGTCAAGTTTGGTCCCTGGAAAATTTGAAAATGACAAAACTGGTCCTTATACTATTGGAACTTGTCAATATTGGTCCTTGTATTAACTTTGGGAAAATTACAGGATTAGTCCTTCAAGAATTGGATAATTACAAAGTTAGTCCTTGTATTAAAACTAAAACCATTGGACCTTTGACCCCTTTGTGTATTGTGACCCCCTGCCAAAACCAATGACCCTCCCATTTTGAACCCCTGGTCAAACTCAAGTCAAACTGATAACAGCTTTCCCTCCACCTCCTTCTTCTCCCCCACTTGCACTGTACACCCTGCAAATCCCTTCTCCCAACACTCAAAACCTTACCTTATCCCTTCCACCCTTACCCACATCATTATCACTCCTACTCCACCCCCCCTACTAGCACAGAAGCCACAGAAGTCAAAAACCACTTTTCCCGCCAAATTGGAAAAGTGGCCAATTTGACCCAAACTCACCCATTGGCCAATTTCAGAGGTGGGATTCACTCATAATGACACGTGGAGCTTAATGGAGTATAAAAGAGAGGAAGAGAAGGAGAGAAAAGCCAGTAGTTAGTTTTTTAATTTTTCAATGTATGTCGTTTTTATGTAGTTAGCTTAATTAATGTTTTAAGATGTAAAACTTAAGCTTCAATGTAATAAACATATGCCACTTAATCTTTATAAACTCATTTCAAGTCTCAATTTAAGGTTTCATTTATGTTTCACATTTTAAGGTTCACTGTTGAAAATTTGAATTTCAAATTCTTGTCTTAAAGCTTCTATTAGCTTATTTTTAAGCTCAACAGGTTTACTTAAGCTTATTAGAACTTTTAGTAAGCATGGATAACATTTTCAAGCACTTTTGGTCAATGGTCAACGAAAGTCAACTGTATTGCTCATTTGAATCAGAAGTTGGATTTTGGGTTGGAAATGGTTTGATATAGTGATACTGAGTTGGAATCTGTGATGATACTAGTTTTTGGCAGTGGTATTTTGATCTAAAGTAGAATGCTAATGTGACATGTCACATGTAAGTCCATTTTTGCTCTTAACTTTTTAATCAATGGTATAACTTTAGTACTTGTTGTTTGTTGATTCCTAGTGTAATTCAGTTCATTGATTTCAGCTTACTTGATTAATAGTTATTATTGTTCACCTAAAGTAATCTATGTATCAATTTTAGGTAAGTCTGCTTAACTAGAGTATAATTTGCTTAATCTTCATAATCATAGCTAGTTAGATTTAATGTTAGTATACTGTTCTATTTGTATAATTTAGGTGTTCTGTCTGTTTTGAAATAATCTTGGGTCAGTTTTAGAGATTTGTTAAGTGGAACAGTTAGTTATAGGATTATAACTAGTGTTTGGTATAAGCTATTGCTTGGAATTTTAAAGCTTTTCAGTAGATATAATCAGTTGCTTTAGTCACTTTTATGTATATTAGAGCCAATTCAATCACTTATTTGTACTCTAGAACTCAGAAAGTCAAACTTACTTTGAATCCTGTCTCATTTTCATAACTGCTTGAATCACTCATCCATATCTTGCATAAAGGATTAAAAGTAGTTAAGCTAGCTTGTTTTAGTTCCATTTCAATCATTAACATCACTTTCAGTCCTTAAATCAAGTTCAAAATCCATTTTAGTCAATTTTTCCATTTCTGTCTCAAAAAGTCAAAATGCAATCTCAGTTTGGAGTCCAAATGGAGGATTTTTCATGCACTCATTTCTGGATCAATGCAAATGAAACTTGATGTTTTGGAATCTCATGCTGGTCTAGTTTCTTTTTGTTATTTTTGCTTAATTTTGTGGAATTTTTATAAGCCCCAGATAAGCTACTCAAATTGGTACCAAATCCCCTGTGCAGGGCATCAATTCTGCACAGGGGTTACACAGATATTGCAGACCTTGCAATTGGTTCATTAGAGCTCCTCAAGGTCTGTACTTTGGCTTAAAGATAGCCACCCAGGTCCCCTTGAGGTGCCCATTTCTGTTTTACCTTTTTAGCTTATTATGTATCTTGTGCAAGTGCTTAAAGTAGCACCCTATAAACTGGTTTCAAGCAATAAGCTCAAATCATCATAATCTGTTTTACTTGCAATCAGAGGTTAAGAGCAGTTGAAACTTGTTTCTTTTGAGTTATTTTAGCTTAGTGTAGCTTGAGTATCAGTTTGGTGGGCATTTGGTAGCTTTTGGCTTACTAAAGTGCTTATTTTTAAGCACTTCCCACATCAGTTGCTTATTCCTCCACACATGCACCCTTTTTTCTATTTTTCCCTTATTCCTTATATTATTTTAAGCATTTCCTGAATTTTTCAGATTTTTCCTAGCTTGTTTGGTATTTTTATGCATTTTATCTAGTTTTTAAGTATTTTTAAATAGCTTTTAATATAAAAAATTAGAAAAAGGTTCTAAAAAATAAGTTTTCATTTTTATTAAGTTAATATAAATATAAAAACCCAAAAAAGTATTTTTCCATATTTTTCTTAGTTAAATTTGTATTTTTAAATAATTTAATTAGTTTTAAATAGTTTAAAATTCCTAGAAAATAGAAAAATAATCATAAAAATACAAAAATAGTTTTGAAAATTCTAGTTTGTTATTTTAGACTTTTCCATTTCATAATTTTATTTTTCTAGCTTTATTTCCTAATTTCTTGTATTTTAGGTAATTATTAAATAGTTAAAAATAGTTTTTAATTAATAATAATTAATTAAATAGTTATAAAAATAATTTTCTTTTTCTATAAATTTTCTTTTATCATTAGGTTTGTAAAAATGTATTTTTCATATTTTTAGGCTTAATATTGTGTAAGTTTCACGTTTTTATTTTGCACGTTTACGTAATTTTAATTTAAACGTAAGTTTTAAGTTTTTAGTTTTAAACGTTCATCATTTTAAATATAGTGATAGCGTTTATTTAATAGATTTTATCTTTTTAATTTCCTTTAATTTGCATTTAAGCCCCTGTAGTTTATGGGCTTTTCCTTAGTTATAATCATCTTCAAATTTCTTTTCCCGTTCAAATCTCTCGATCACTATACGTCTGACTATTCTCGCACAGCTCGTTGGGACTTAACGACCTGGGGAAACACTATACTCTCCTGATCTTCATTGAGTTGGTGTGTGAGCTGTTTTAAGTTCCTTACGGCTGGTCATTCATAAGTGATCAGCTCGCGTGAGAAAACTTGACTGTTCAGCACCGATCAACAACCTTTGTCTTTTATCTGCTTTAGTAGTTAATTAATCAATTCGATATCAAAACCATTCTAAAATATGTGACACCTTGACTTAGTATTAATCCAACACACATAGCTCTTGGGACGACCTCGGTCTTACCGAATACTACACTACACACGACCGGGTACACTGCCCGTTAGGGTAGACATTAGGTATAACGAGACATTATAAATATTAAAACCTGGTCAGTAAAACCTGCATCCGTATTACACTAAATAAAATTAATTGTGACTCACCTCAAAATCACATGTGATTCATGTCAAAATCACATGTGATTCATCTCAAAATTCACATGTGATTCGTGTCAGAAACTCATACGATTTTCATATCAAAATCACATGTGATTCATGTGAAAATTATATATGATTTCTCATGACACACATGTGATCTAGTTGTATAAATTGTCTAGGTTACGACCATCAGTTATCACATTTACCAAAATTAAGAAAGACACATGCTAAAATATTCGGAAAAAGACTAATTAATAAACATATGACTTGTGCAAAGATCATTATATACTTCTAATAAGATCATTACAACTTGTCCAGACTACGATAAAAAAACTACGACCTTAAACATGTTCTTTCAAAAGACTAACATTAATATCAGTTATCAACCATCAAAAGCTTACAACCATCAGTAAACCATCAAAAGCCTACCAAATCTAAAGACTACTCTTGACTTTCAAGCCGACCACTGTTGTTAATTGCATTAACAATGATGGAAATCATTGTAGAATCAACATCATCTTGTTGCTTCTATTTTGACAAACATCTTTTTACGTAACACCTCCAAATATCAGTACAGCGGAAGACTTAAACAAGTTTTTGGGGCGTTACTGGATTGGTACATCACACAAGTATAGCAAACAAGATAATCATATTATAGTTCAAAAAACAATCCCAAATTTAACTATCTAAATACAATCATCCCAAAATAGTTAAATGTAAGGCCCAACATGATTTATAAAATAGGTCCGCATAATATTATCAGAGTTTAAATATGATCCTTCAACCATGCCTCATTGCCAAGCTTCAACAGAACAAGCATTCCAAACATCACTTAGATACCTGAAAAAACATGCTAAAAGGTCAGCTAACGCTGGTGAGTTCATAGGTTTAAGTTCAAATTAATTAGTGGACCTGTAGGAGTTTATTTGCTATGCGAGACTAAGATATATACACAAAACACATCATTCTCAAACCAATACCACCATCAATAACACAATCGACGTCATAGTAGGGCCCTAAGCGACTCTAGCCAGCACAGTCGTAGCCAAATGCTACCCTGGACTAGGTCGAGGTAGAAGTCTATACTTAGCTAGGCAAGTGTCATAGCAACAAGATTGCTACCCTAGACTAAGGCAACATCTACCACATATCTATCTAAACGGTCAACACATAAGCAAATCAAAGAGTTTAAAAGGTCCAAAAGAGTAGCATGATTTCTCACCCCAATTTAGTTAAAACAGAGATAAAAGTGGGGCTATGAAACTCACCTCAAGCAAGCAACGCACAAACAAACACTAGCAACGAAGATAACAACTAACACGGCTCAACAACTACTAACTCGGCACAAACTATTAATATAAAACAATTCTTAATATATAATTCCAAATTCAACGTTGTCTACCATAATGTATTCCTTTTCTTTATCTCCAAAAATATCTTGTTTCACCGTTTAGTCCTAGCGTTTGGTATCGTCGTGTGTGTGCATCAAATCAACAAGACATCATGAATGCACTCAAATAACTACAATGCGACTCAATGCAACACAATGAGACGTCTAAGCGATAAGCTCCAGAGTCCAATAAGTTTTGGAATAAATAGTTAGACCTTATCGAATTCGTCAACTCGATAAACTCAATCATTTATTCGTATCGCTTATTATTCCATAAACCGGTCGCATCCTAACAAGTCATAAGGATAATTCACACATTAATAACGTTATCCTACGTGTCTAACGAGCTCTTATTAGATTCGTCAACCTTGTGGAAAACTAGAAGGGGGGGTTGAATAGTTTTACCAATTAAAACTGTGTTTTAAATTATTTAGATCGACTTATGTCAATCTATTTGAATGTGTATGTTGGACATTGATAGATATATATGTAAATGTGTAATGGAAAGATAAAGAGTAAGAAACACATAACCACCACACGAGTGTTTATAGTGGTTCGGCTACAAGGACATCTTCCTTGCCTTACTACACTCCCCGAGTCATCTACTCGAGAGTTCGTAATCACTACACGACACCAACTCCTTATGGCGGAGAAGCCTTCACAACGTCGCCTACTCTTTTTTCGGTACTAGGCTAGATACCGGGTTCTTCCACAGGTAGAACCACACCTATCACAACGTCGCCTACCCTTTATCCGATACTAGGCTAGATACCGAGTTCCATTACAATTGAGGAACTACTACCCAACACTACACAACACCTAACCCAAAGGAGACCACTCCTTATTACAACATCATCAAGGATATCAATATCCTTGGATACAACCTATCTCTATTTGTACATCGATGCACCTCATCAATTATACACCCTTGGGATCTTTCACTAATGCCACTTGACTTGACTTCTAGGAACCCTTCACTAATGCCCTTGACACGGATGTTTGGCACCTTTCACTAATGCCTTCGTCTTGACTCCTTTGGCATCCTTCACTAATGCCTTTGACACGGACGTTTAAGCACCTTTCACTAACGCTTTCGTCTTGACTCTTTCGGCATCCTTCACTAATGCCTTTGACACAACACTTCTGTTAATACAAATAAACCGTAAAAATGTTTATTAATATTTTGCGATCTCTTTGTGTTTTGTTGATAACAAATATAATGTTATCTTAAGTATAATTATAAGGATACATGTTACTTTTGTAAAGCATTTACATATAGCCATTTAAATACAAAAATGTAGTAATTAAGCATTTGTTGTAATAGTTTATTAGGATGGGTAAAAACCATAACCCATGGACCATAACCCATGGATCTTAACCCATACCCAAGAAGACTAGATACAATGTATACTTAGATACATTGAATCTAAAGAAAACCCATGGACCAACCCATAACCCATGACCTATAACCAAAAAACCCATGGGCAAAGAGGAGCGTTCCACGGATCCCTAGGATTACACTAGACGGATCCCAAGTGGAAGGGATCCGTGGGATCCGGGGAACAGTGAAGATTTTTGCCTATAAATAGAGAGCCATTTCTTCATTCTAACTCACCCCTCTTCTTACTAAATCTCTCAAACACTCTCATTTTCTTCTAACATATAGATCACTTGATCTAGAGAGTTGTTCTTCTTTCTTTCTATTTGTGATCCTCATATAGGTCCTTCTCTAAGGCGAGATCACGAGCATCCTACAAGTCATCCAAGCAAGGGGTCCTTGATTGATTTGTTACTCCGCAAGATTTCTGTAGCAAAGATCTTGTATTTGATATTTCACATATTTGTTGTGTAATAGTTGTGTTGGTTTGGTCCACCGTGCTACGGACTCGGTATCTAGCTTTGTACCGGAAAAAGTGTAAGCAACGTTGTGAAGGCTTCTCCGCCAAGTGAAGGAGTTTGTTGACATAGTGCTTGAACTCTCGAGTAGGTGACTCGGGGAGTGGAGTAGGGCAAGGAAGGTGCCCTTGTAGCCGAACCACTATACATCGGTTATGTCTTTTCTTTCCCTTTGCTTTACTTTATTTACTTGCTTTATCATTAGATTTATACTTTCTCTACATCCATAAGATGTCACATATTAACGAATCTAAAAGTTTTTGAAACTAACGTAAAATGGGCAAAACTATTCAACCCCCTTCTAGTTTTCCACAACTTCTATGGAGGAAGAAAGAACTATCAACAAGAGAACCTTATTAGTCTTGATGATGACGAATTATGGCAACTCATGGACTTGAGCTTGCTTGACTTCAAGTGGTGGTGATCTCGCCTTTAAGAGGAACCTAGAGAATCACACAAAGACAAAACACAAACTACATAGAGAGATCCTTAGGATCTGAGGTTAGAAGGTTTACAATACTAGGAGAAAGTATGTGTGGGAGTGGCAACCCAAAATAAAGAAATGGCTCACTATTTATAGAAGAAATTTAGCTACTGTTCCACGGATCCCTCACTTGAGGGATCCGTCCAGTGTATTCCTGGGGATCCGTGGGACGCTCCTCTTTGCCCATGGGTTTTGGGTCATGGGTCATGGATTATGGGTCATGGGTCCTAGACTTTGGACCATGGGTATCCAAGTAGATACAATGTATCTACAAGATGCAATCCATCTAGTCCATGGGTCATGGGTTAAAACCATGGGTCATGGATAATACCCATTTATGACTTATGCATGATGTCATGCAATGGGTTATGGGTTATGCTCCATGGGTATGGGTCATGGACTTTGGGTTATACCCAACTATATTCAATGTATTTGGTCAATGGGTCAAATACTTCAAACTTCAACCCATTATATTACCTATTATAATACATACTAGTTATGTATATATCTACCAAAAATGTAAACACTAGTTGTTGTACATATGTATTACTAAATCATAAAATCACTTTTACTTATTTAGTGTTTTATGTGAAAACGTAGGTGTGTTAGTAAACTATTGGCTTAAACCATTTACTTATTTTATTTGTTTCGTTAAAATTATTTTACGTTTATTATCGACAAAACATTAGAAGATCGTAAAATATAAATAAACGTTTTTACGACTTATTTGTATTAACAAACCTAATAAGTCCGCTATCCACGTGGATTGACGCTATCAATGTTAGGTTATCCGTAATCCATGCACAAGACGTAAATAGTATTAAATGCTCGAAAATGACATTAAATGCTTATAAATGGCACATTTCGATAAACGTACACTCGAAACATTAAATACTCATTAATTAGAAAACCTTTCCGTTTTTAGTCGTTAGTTTCCATTTAAAATAGTAAATAACAATACAGTCTTGTTATCGAAGGTTTTAGTATAAAAACCATTTATTATTTATATTTCTTAGTTTTATTAACATGTTTATATATATATATTACGTCAATTTCAATATAAGTTTCAAATCGTTATTCGTTTCGAGCCCACAAGAACGAGTCATGACTTCTCGGCTTTTATACATTCTATAGTCCAATATATACTAAAGTCCATGTTACGGCGTTGTCAGGGTCAACTATGACTAAAAAGTCAAAGTAACACCGACGTTGCTCAAAGTTGACAATTTATAATATAAGTCCAAGTAAATAATCACAACATCGCAAATCAATCTCCAATCAACCCATATCAATCTCGCCATCCAAACAAACTACCAATTATACCCGTAAACAATGTCACAGCCCTAATGGTCATGACACGGTCCCGATTAAGACCACGTGAACCAAACAAGGTCTAGAAGCTTTTCGGCTCCACGCGTCTCATCCAAACACCAACAACAACTACCAACAAGTTACCACAACGACCCGACCCGGACCCTTGGTCCTCTTGGGTCACGTACGCCACCAACAAGACCCACACGAGGCCCTAGTGGCTCGTTCCACTTACCAACTCCATCCAAACACTCCCCAAATGGCTTCTCCAATAACCAAACACAATCAAACAACATCCAATCATCAAACCCATCAACTAATCTAGACCAAGAACATGAAACTATGATAAATATGCAAAAACACAATAAAATGACACAACACACGATACCATAACACTAGTTTACATGTTTTATTAGTTATAAATTCGTTTTAGACCCATGTTCATCGCAAACCCATTAAAGTCACCACATGTACGAGCCAAATAGGGCTCGTACGTGACTCCTCTTGACTTAAACGAGTAACCACTATGCTACGTTTACCTTTTCCAAACCCGATCTACAAATCCCACTTGAAACCCTAGAATCACGTGGCGTTTTTAGACGCTTTGAGGGTCAAATGGAGGTTATATGGCGCATGCTATATATGGATGGAAATAGGGAAGAGAGATCTACAAGATGGTGGTGGAGGTGAGATACCACTCGTCGAAAAAAGGTCGGAATGTGGCCGGCAAGGTGGCGGCGATGGTGATGGTATTTAGGTTAGGGTTTTGATGGTGAGGAGAGAGAAAGTAGAGAGTGTGTGTGTGTTTTTAGTGAGAGAAGTAAAATGGGTAAATGAGGTGGGTTGGGGTTTATATATTTGGGACTAGGGACCTCAAAAATAATAAAAATGGTGGGAGGGGGCGCCGGCCATAAGCTTCTCGGGGGGCCAAACCCGTAATTTTTGTAAAACTAACTCGTTTACCCACTCCCGAGCTCATATATTGTCCTACGAGTGTCCCACGACGTTCCTTCGACTTTCTATCGCTTTTATTTACGTTTTTTCACGAGTTTTGATTATTTATTTGTCAAGTTTCGTATTACGGTTTAAAAGTTACGTTATTTTTCGTTATAGGATTTTATTGTGCCGAATCACATAGTGCTTAACAAAAAAGGCTAAAACTCATACGACGACTCAAACGATAATAAAATAAATCATAAAAACCAATAAACGATATCAAAACAAGTCATGGTTAATCGAAATAGTTTTAAAGGCAATTACTCGGTTTAACTTAACGTAATGCGGTTACCTAAAATGGGCTCCCTAATTGCCAGTTGTCACATTTTATCTCCTCCATAATCGCCACTCAACTTGTTAGCCAAATCATTTATCTTCTAGACCTAGAAGTTTACCTGCATAAAGGAAAATAAAATACATTTTTGAGTAATCATTTATACATATAAATGTTCAAGAATCATATGTGATTGATAGTCTAAAAAATATACTCAGATTTCCTAAATCACGTGTGATTATTACAAACGCACTTCATCAAACACTTGATGTGCATCAACAGTCATAACAACAACAATAATCACAATACAACAATATAACAAAATCTGAATAGAAACTTCAATAACTAACACAAAGACCAACAATATACTATAATTTGTAACAAATCACATGTGGTCTTATTTTGTTCTTCATCTACAATTACAACAACACGCTCAATTGTAACTAATACTTGTTAACATCATAATTAAAGATAAAAAACAACAAAGATCCGTAACTAAAATCACTATGAACCCTAAAATATACAAAATACACCATATGAGCCCTAAATATCATAAAAATCTAATTAACACATTCCATAACCCTAATACGAACCAAAACATCAAATCGGAGTAAAATCACCATAAAAACGAGATTCTCATAAGTGATTGGATCATGTTTGTGCTGAATCTGGTTAAAAAGGAGATGAATCGGGCCTTGATTAGACGTGAATTGCACGATTTCACTTCTTAATCCATCAATTTGATCATATTAGTGCTTGTTGATATTGGGGAAAAAGTTAGGGTTTCATTAGATTGAGAGAGTTTGGGGGAGGTGTGTGTGAAAAAAAAGTGTGGAAGTGATTGTGTTTGTGAAAGGTGACGAGGGAGTTAGGTAGTTGGGTGAAAATACAATAATACCACACCTCCATTTTTTTTTTTTTAACTTTTATTCATTTAATTTCTAACTAAAACTCAGAAATAATATAGACCATTAGATCAGAAAGAAATGGAGGGAAATGATGAGTTCACTGAGTCTTTAAAGAAAAATGGATCTACAAGGAACTTTTCTCTATCTCGAATATAATTATATTCCACTATATAATCTCATCATTATGCCCGAGTTTTGCCTAGTTTAACGAATTTATGACACAAAGTTAAGTTAACGATATTAAGGGTCCGTTTGGTTTAATACTTTAGAGTGGGTTTGAGCTTGATGTGACAATATTCATTTGTTTGGTTTGTGTTTTTGATAAAAGGAATGATAGAGGAAATGAAAATTTGATGGTGTACTAACATGGTAGTTATAGGCAAGGTTTTGTTATTTTTGTGGGCCATTTGTCTTTTATCTCTCTATATCTCTTTATATCTTATCAGATTTTTTTATTATTTTATTACTTAAATAAATTTCTTATTTAAAATTTATTATAAAATATATTTAAATCTTAACTAAACAAAATAGAAAAAATGGTCAAAGGTAAAAGTGAAAACTGAAAGTTGAAAGTTGAAAGTTGAAAGTCAATGTTAAATGTTAAAATGAATTGTTGAATCATGAATGTTTAATGTTTTAAAAAAAATCAAGCAATTAATGTGTAATGTAGTAATTGTAAGTCAAGCTATGCAGAAATTAAGGAAATGTTGAAGTTAACATTGGCAAGTTGATTAGTATAATTGTCAAAACAACGGGACAACTTATGAAACTTACAATATACGCGGATGACTTTATATGTAATTTTTATAAGTTTAATGCAATCTTAATATAATACAGTTTCTTATAAGCGGGTAAATACATATTTTTCGTTGATCGTAAAAAAAAATAATTAGCCGCGATAATTTTATTAAAAATTAGATACCGCTGCCGCTAAGTGCGAATATTCGCCTATATATATAATTTCTCTTTCTTAATCCAATCTTAAATCCAAATCCTATACCAAATTTAAGTTTTAATTTAAACTCACTTACAAACCTAACGGATCCTAAGTATTTCAATGATATAGATAATTAAAATACTTGCCTTACAAAACACGAGATTCTAACAATAAAATGTCAACGCCTCATCAAAGGACCAATTATGCAAGTTACCCGAGACATTAAACACCTCAACTAGTCTGTAACACATTTACTTCACTCAACCCAATCCACCACTCAACGTACACCTTGTCAGAGCCACCAAATCTCCGGCGATCATGGGAGCCACCAAAAGAGTTTTTACCTCCGGTAAAAATTTATATATGATATGACGTTATTTGATATAATGTACAAAGTTTTTATATATACACGTTATTTGATATAGTGAACTAATATTCAACTCTTCCCCTTTTACCTTCCCCGAATCATTACTCTTCTAAGTTTTGAATGACTATATTGAGTATTAACAATACTAATCGTCTAAACGAGCATGGTTCTTATACAAAAGAAATGAGTAATAAACTAATAATATTATTGTACAAATTTGTAATTCCTTTAACTTATAACGATAGACGATAGTTATCAATCTTCGATGCCTATTTTCAAGTGCAAACGCTTTTTTAAGATTGGAATATAGATGTTCATTGTGAAACGGAATTTCAGCCCGATCCAAACTCCTTCCAATTCGCAGGAAACAATTATTCATTGTTAAAAATGCTCTTTAAAAAAAACGTCTTATCGGATCAAAAATGAATCATGAGTTAAGATGTCCGTCAAACTATTTTTTGTAAAATTTGAAGAAGTACGATTAGTATTAATGATTACCCAAATAAAGGTAAAAGTAAAAAATGACTAATGTATATTTTGATTTGTGCTAATATGAGTAACATATTTTTAAAAGGTTCATTATGA
This sequence comes from Chrysanthemum seticuspe, assembly GCA_019973895.1. Taxonomy (NCBI): domain Eukaryota; kingdom Viridiplantae; phylum Streptophyta; class Magnoliopsida; order Asterales; family Asteraceae; genus Chrysanthemum; species Chrysanthemum seticuspe. The sequence continues at coordinate 87,195,738 of BPTQ01000008.1, forward strand.
CTATTATATTTTCAAATTTTAACCAATATGACTAACCACTTGACATGTTAATTAACCGTTAGTCTTCAATACATTAAACAATTGCACCGTTGGTCCCCAATACATATCCTCAGTTACGTTTTCGTCTGTTTTTCTACGTTTTGATCGTTTTTTACGTTTTCGTTTGTTTTTTTTTTTCGTTTATGTCTGTTTTTTTACGTTTTCGTCTATTCTTTTACGTTTTCATCCGTTGTTTTACGTTATAGTCTGTTTTCTTACGTTTTCATCTGTTGTTTTACATTTTCGTATGTTATTTTACGTTTTCGTCTATTTTTTTACGTTTTCTTCAGTTTTTTTATGTTTTCGTCCGTTTTTTTACGTTTTAGTCTGTTTTCTTATGTTTTCATTCGTTGTTTTACGTTTTTGTCTGGTTTTTTATGTTTTCGTTCGTTTTTTACATTTTGGTACGTTTTTTTACGCTTTCGACGGTTTTTTATGTTTTCGTCCATTCTTTACGTTTTCGTCATTTTTTTTTACATTTTTGTACGTTTTTTTAATGTTTTCGACCGTTTTTGTCAATTTTTTACGTTTTCGTCTGTTTTTTATGTTTTGATACGTTTTCGACCTTTTTATATGTGTTCGTCTGATTTTTTACGTTTTCATATGTTTTTTACGTTTTGGTACCTTTTTTTTTTTATGTTTTTTGTCCGTTTTTTTTACGTAAAAATATTAAAAAAAATAAAGGGATGAAAACGTAAAAAAATGAACGAAAAAGTAAAAAAAAAATAGACGATAACATAAAAGATGGACGAAAACTTAAAAAAAAACGGACGAACACATAACAAAATGGACGAAAACATAAAAAAAATGGACGAAAACATAAAAAACAGACGAAAACATAAAAAATAGACGAAAACGTAAAAAACGGACGAAAACGTAAGAAATCAGACTAAAACGTATAAAACGGACGAAAACGTAAAAAAACAGACAAAAACGTAAAATTGAACGAAAAGGTAAAAAGACGAAAACATTAAAAAAAACGGTTGAAAACTTAAAAAAACAGACGAAAACGTAAAAAAAACAGACAAAGACATTAAAAAAACGGACGAAAATGTAAAAAAATATACGAAATCGTAAAAAACGGAGAAAAACGTAAAATATCATATGAAAACACAAAAAAGGGTCGAAAACGTAAAAAAAAATAGACAAAAACATAAAACAACGGATGAAAACGTAAGAAAACGTACTAAAGCTTAAAAAAAACGGACGAAAACGTAAAAAAAAACATATTAAAACGTAAAAAAACGGACGAAAACGTAAAAAACAGACGAAAACATAAAAAAAAAAAAAAAAAAAAAAAAAAAAAAAACGTAACTGAGGTTATGTATTGAGGACCAACGATGCAATTGTTTAATGTATTGGGGACTAACGGTTAATTATCATGTCAAGTGGTTAGTCATATTGGTTAAAGATTGAAAGTAGAATATTCATAGTAACACAAATTAAAAAGTACATTAATATTTTTTTACTTTTACCTTTAAAATAAACGTACCTTACCCCGAATAATACTTATTGGGTTATTCAAATTTTGAGAATCAAAAAATTTACCGGTAGCCGACTTTTATTAGTTTTGAATTATTCAAGTCTTAGAGTTAAGTATTTATAAAGTAAAATTTTGCAACAACTGAAACAATACCCAACCGCTAGAGCGGGGTATTGGGGACGTAGAACGTAGACAGATCATACATCTATTTCAGAAAAAACCGATGAAAGAGGCTACATTTATAAAGAAATCTGACAAGTGTACGTGTGAAGGTTTATATGCTTAAATATATGTGAAAGTGTGAGTGCGTAAAATTACATGGGACGTGAAAGTTGGATCTCACGAGATCACATACTTTTAACAACCTAGCTTATAACAAATCATTTAACAAAGGACCATATTTGCAACTAACTCAAGATATTTAACACATAAAACCATTCATTTAGGCCTTGTTTGTTTTTTCAAAGAAGCTCTTCTTTGCCTTTTTTGTCTGCAGGCGCGCAGACGTATTCTTTGAAGACCGTTTGTTTTTTTTCAGACATAAGAGGCTAAAATCTCTTATTTCCTCTTCTACCATGCAGACATAATTTATCTCTTCTTTTCCACTTCTTACCTCTTCTCACAACCCCTACATCTCTTTCTCAATATCTTACATCTCTTTTACGTTTCGTCCGTCTTTTTACGTTTTCGTCCGTTTTTTACGTTTTCACCCGTTTTTTACGTTTTCGCCCGTTTTTTTACGTTTTCGCATTTTTTTTACGTTTTCGTCCGTTTTTTACGTTTTCGTCCGTTTTCTTATGTTTTCGTCCGTTTTTTTACGTTTTCGTCCGTTTTTTTTTACGTTTTCGTCCGTTTTTTTTTTACGTTTTCGTCCGTTTTTTTTTTACGTTTTCGTCCGTTTTTTTCGTCCGTTTTCTTACGTTTTTGACCGTTTTCGTCCGTTTTCACCTTTTTTTTTTTTTTTTTTTTTTTTTTTTTTTTTTTTTACGTTTTCATCTATTTTTTTACGTTTTCGATCATATTTTTACGTTTTCGTCCGTTTTTTATGTTTTCGTCGGTTTTTTTCGTCCATTTTTGTCCCATTACGTTTTCGGTCATTTTTTTACGTTTTCGTCAGTTTTCTTACGTTTTCGTCCATTTCTTTACGTTTTCGCCAAATTTTTTTACTTTTCGTCCTTTTTTACGTTTTCGTCCGTTTTTACGTTTTCATCCGTTTTTTACGTTTTCATCTGTTTTTTACGGTCGAAAACTTAAAAAAACAGAAGAAAACGTAAAAAGAAGATTAAAACGGACGAAAACGTAAAAAAAAAGGAAGAAAACGTAAGAAAAAGGATGGAAACGTTAAAAAAACAGCCGAAAACGTAAAAACATACGAAAACGTAAAAAAATAAACGAAAACGTAAAAAAAAAGATGTAAACGTAAAAAAAAGATGTAAACGTAAAAAAACATACGAAAACGTAAAAAACTGACGAAAACATAGAAAATAGAGGAAAATGTAAAAAACAGACGAAAATGTAAAAAAAACTAGTGAAAAAGAAAAAGGAAAAAAAAAAAGTTACTTCATTAGCACAAAAAATACTAGTGACAAAGAAAAAAGAAGAAAAAGAAGAAAAATGAAAGAAGTACTTCAATAGCACAAAAAACAAACGGTCTTCTTCTTGCAGATGAAGAGCTTAAATGTACCTCTTCTTTTGCAGACATGGTTTGCAGATGAAGAGGTAAAAGCTCTGAAAAAACAAATGACACCTTACTCTACTCAACGTCTCAACCCAATATCAGCAACCGGGACCATTCATTTACTAGCTAAATTTTCCGTTTTTAATTCATTTTTATTTGACAAGTTAAATTCTTATTTGTGAGATGGAACTGAAAACCGAATATCAGCAACGGCCTTGTCGAGAAAAAAGAGATGACTTTTATAAAAGTAAATAGATCCCATGGTAAAGTTGATTGTAAAACAATGTTTTATAAGATTTGAAGAATTTATTATATGACATTAAGTTAAGGATAATATAAGTATTTCAATGATATAGAAAATTAAAATACTTATTTTACAAAACACAAGATTCTCAGATCATCCAAAACAAATAAAATATTCACTCCACAAATTCTGCAACTTTACTCAAGACGTTAAATACCTAGTCTTTAACACATTTACTTCACTCAACCCAACCAACCAATCACCTTACACCTTGTCAGAACCACCAAATCTCCGGCAATCATGGCGGCGCCACCGCCACAACCACTACAAAACTTGAAAATATTTTACTGATTATAATTTTCAGATATAGCAAATACATATTCCATAAAATTTACTTTCAAAAATAAAATTCATTATTTATGGGTGTGCTTGGCAAAAATAGTAATATCAATGAGCAATGATAATAAGTAGTAGAAGTTTTTTATATAAAACGTTTAGTAAAGCAGTTGTAAGTTTAATTATAATGTGTAAAACAACTCTTAAATGTTCAACGCTCCTAAATGCTACTTCATGAAGTGTTAAAAAATAAACATTCTAAAAAAGTAAATAAAACTACTTGCTGCTTGTCAAACGAGCATTAAAGATCTCAACGCTCATCACTCATCGCTCTTAAATGTTCCGCGCCAAACATAACCTATATGTATGTGTTTATTGATTTACACACCAGCCTTATGTGTTTATTGTTAGTTATTTTAAAATGGTTTTTAAATTTCATTTTCATTTTTACTATATGTTTTTAAACATTCTTTGATAAATTTCTAAATTGTAATATTCAGTTAAATTATCGTTGATTATTCTAATTTGAATCATATATTGTGTCTTTTGAAAGTAATTTTTTATCTAAAAACTTAAAAGAAAAATGACTATTATTTGTTGTATGTATAAAAATTACATTAAACATTTAACAACAATTATGCAACTATAATTATTTATCGCTTTAGATTCTCTTCGCTATGCACGAGTACTCATATATTACAAATAAAATAAACATTATGTAAGAGGTGTACAACTGCTTACATTATCACATAAAGTCTACAAATCAAATATACAAGTATGCAAATCAACTCCATTTAAAGTCATTATACTCTAATTAAAAAAAAAAAAAAAAAACCAATAAAACTATAAGGTATAAAAAAAACTTTATATACACACGACAACTACAAAATAATCTCTGTAAACATATAACACATTATGTTTTAATAGTGAACTGATATTCGAACTCTTCCATTTTTAGTTTTTTACCTCCCACCAAATCATTACTCTTCTAAGTTTTGAATGATTATATTGAGTATTAACTTCCCACAAAATCATTACTCTTCTAATAAGGTTTGAATGACTATATCGAGTATTAACAATGCTAGTCATTTAAACAAGAATGGTAGTACTTATACAAAATCAAAGACTAGTACTGAAATACTTATGTACAAATTTGTAATTCTTTTGCCAACTTATAACGGTAGACGATAGTTTTTAGCAATTTGGAGTGCGCATGTCTTTGATGCTTATTTTTCAGTACAAACATTTTTACAGGTTCGGGAAATGAAATTTTTTATTTAAAATGAGTTCTCAATTTAATCCAAACTCTTTTTGTTCACAAGAAAAATGATCATTGTATAAAGTCCTATCTTTCACAAATGGTCTCATCAGACCTAAAATGAAATCCTAAGTTACGGTGTCTCTCGAACAATCCTTTTGTGAAAATCGAAAACTTTTAAGTACAACAAGTAATTCAATTATTCATATGAATAAAATAAGCTTATCTTACATATAAGAGATATTATTCGGGTTTATCTAACCTAAATAAATCATTATTCGGGTTTTGAAGATAAAAAACTTATGGTGTGTTTGTTTTTGCAAAAAACGTCTGAACCGCCTCTGATTCTTACCTAATCAAACGCGGTTAGACATGAGGTTTATTTGTTTTTTTTTTCATTCAAACGCAGTAAGACCTTACTCATTTAACTCAGTAAAAGGTGGTGCTCACATCTTATCACCTCTGAACCTGTGTATCCATTCATCAGCACTATTTCTTTAACAATCCATATATAATTGTTAATACATGATTGTTATGATGCTGAAAGAGTGTTTTGTAAAAACATCGAACAAAGAAAAAATATATAACATCAACAACAAAACAAATATCTCGGGTTCTTTTTCAAAGTAATGTTCACAAAATATTTAAAAGAATTTGTTAACCCATAATCGATATTTCAATCAAAACCAAAAACAACAAACGACCAATACACTTTATTGAAAGAAAGTCAAAGATTAAAAAGGTAGTTATGTGTGAAGACTTTTGTAATAAGATTTAGAGTATCACAATGTGTGGCTGAAGTTGTGCAGGTAATAAAAGTGTGGCGTGAGATATGATATAGAAACGTTGTGAGTTAAGTTTTATAGTTGGATTTAAATAATCTTTATTGGTTTATTAGTTTGGACTTTAAACCCATTACTATAACAAATGATGTGGGCATTGTGATTTAATTTGTTAAATTTAGTTGTGTGAACTAAAATTTTATCATACTTTTGAATATTTTGTGATAAGTTGGACTAATCTCGAGTCGATTTTTTTGGGTTTATTTATGATAAAAATATTTTGCTTCATGTTTACACAAGCTACTTATTCATCATATTGCTAATAGTTTAATATATACTCTTAAGAAAAATAGACAGTTAAAATCATTCATACATTTAAACAAAAATAAACATTATTTTATTTAGATTCAAACTTTATATCTACCTGCTATTTGTAAGATAACATTTTAATGAAACAAACACACCCTTACTTGTATCCGACCGTAAATATAATCTGAGTTATTCAAATTTCATATTAAACCAAGTACTCCACTTATCTCAAAATAGTTGTCATGTTTTGATCTTTTGAAATATTTCTTTTTTAATTTGGACTTTAACTATTTTCTTTTGTGTTATATAATACTTTGAGTTTTAGATATGTTTTTATTTGTATAACTTTTATTTTAATGTTATATAATACAAACAAACCTACTTAAAATGAAAAAAAATATATTTAAAAAATTAAAACATGACAATAATTTGAAAACAAAAAAAATACGTGTTAATCAGATACAAATCCAGTTCAGATATTTTTGACACCCCCTACTCGCAAAACACAAAATTCAAACAAATAATTTCACAAGGAGCATTTTTGTACCTAACTCAAAGACATTTAACACACCAAAGCAAAACCATTCATTCACTCCACTCAACCCAAAAAACCAACTAACCAATCACAACTCACCCATCTTCTCCGGCAACCACCATGACAGGCAACACAGACACCGAACATCTCCTCGGAAAACCCACCTCAAAAACACCAAAAGACTCATACAACTTAGCCTACATAATCTACTTCATCTTAGGAACAGGCTACTTAATCCCATGGAACGCATTCATCACAGCCGTTGACTATTTCTCCTACCTTTACCCAGAGGCAAGCGTTGACCGTGTCTTTGCAGTTGTGTACATGATCATTGGGTTGATCTCATTGCTTATAATAGTGTTCAATGCTCATAAGTCTCATTCATTTGTTAGGATTAACATAGGGCTGTGTTTGTTTGTTGTGTCGTTGCTTGTTGTACCTGTGATGGATGTTTTTTATGTGAAAGGACAAGTAGGTGTTTATGTTGGGTTTTATGTTTCTGTTGGTGCTGTTGGGTTGGCTGGTGTGGCTGATGCTTTGGTTCAAGGTGGTGTTATTGGTGCTGCTGGTGAAATGCCTGAGAGGTATATGCAGGCTGTTGTTGCTGGTACTGCTGCTTCTGGTATGACTTTTTTTTTTTTTTTTTTTTTTTTTTTTTATTTTTATTTTTATTATTATGTTTTTTGTTGGTTTAATGAATTGGGTATGATCAAGATTGGCTATTTTTGCTTTTGGTATGATCTAAATGATATATTTTTTATGTTTCTTGATTGGTTTGGGTAATTGGGTATGATCAAAATTTGATCTTTTTGTATGTTTATTGTTTGATTATGTGAAATTTGGGGGATTTTAGTTAATTGGGTATGATAAAGATTGGATCTTTGGTTTAAGTTTGTGTGGCGGTGGGCTGAAACTTGGTTGCCTAAAAGAATGATTTGATCTTTTGAATGTTTGTTGTTTGATTCTGTGAATTTAGGGGATCTTATTGAATTGGGTATGTGATCAAGATTTGATTTTTTTTTTTTTTTTTTTTTTTAATGTAAATTATTTGATTTTGTGAAATTATGGGGTTTTGTTTGATTTGATTGATTTGGGTATGATAAAGATTGGATATTTTATATTTGGTTGATCTGGGTTTTTGTTTATGTGAACTAATTGTATTGCATTTGCGGGTGATGCTTTATTTGGATTAGGGCTCTGTTTGGCGAAGAGCTTTTGGAGAGTTTAGGAGCTTTTAGCGATTACAGAGTAGAATATAGGGGGTGTTTGGGAGTGCGTTTTCTACCAGATTAACTGATTATCACGTTTAGAAAACGCATATAATCAGTTTCTAGTGTTTGTCCTACTTGTTTTGAGAATTGATTATTTGCATTTTGAAGTGATGAAAAAGCGGATTTGAAAAATTACCCGTCTGTACTCCCTTTTGTATGGATACTTTGTGAGGTGAAATGTGGTTGCAGATTTTTACTACCATTGTAGGCGATGAAGAAGTGAAGGGGCACACATGGCCCTGAAGTTATATATTATGAAATCTTTTTGTTATCTTTAGCCCAATACTCATGAAACCAGCCCGATAATAATTTTCGTAAAATAGTAAACAATTGTCTTATAAAGTGATAAAAATAAAATAAATTAATTAAAGGATAATATTTGTTGCAAGTCATATAAATGTACAGTCTTACATTTTAAACTAAAATACATCTTGTTAAAAAAATAAAAATAAATATATAAATAGTAAATACATCAATAATGCAAATGTCTATTTTAGTCATTTTACGTATTAAGTTATAAAATAATCTGATTTGCCAAACCCAAAAAAACTGATTATCTGGTTAGCGCGTTTGCATAAGCATAATCAAATCCAAACACTATGTTTCAGAATCATGTTTTGTAACAGCTGATTTTCTGATTATCCGTTTTCAAAACGCATAATCTGTTTTCAATAAGCAATCCCAAACACTCCCATAATGCTTGTTTGGCGATGAGCGTTTAGCTTTTGGATTTTGATTAACCCTCCTATTTGAAACACTAATAAAAGAAGCGTTTAGCTTTTGCATCAAGTCACCCTTTATGACCACAGATTCACATATACAACTAGGTTAACCAATGCTTTTGTAGAAAATAGCTACCACCAACTTGCACTGCAGCTACTACTAGTGTTGCCAAACATAGCCCAAGATTCAAATCCTTATAATTTTTGTTGCTTAAATTATGTACATATGGGGATTTTTATTGACGTATAAAGATTGAATACTTTTTGATTGGGCTTATGGGCTTACTTTAAACTGGATAAGCTAATGGCCTATAGATTTCCAGCTTATGAACTTAAGTAAGCCATAAGCTCAAGTTGATAAGCTTATAAGCCGAAAATAATGTGCTTATGGGCTTTTTTAATTTCAAATAAGCCCACAAGTCCACAAAATAAGCTAATCCAAACACCATAGTATAAGTTAATATCCAAAGTCCAAACACCGTAGCATAGTTTTGTACTTTTTTTCCTGCAATTAAACGTTGTGTGATTATTGAACCGGACATGCTCATTATCCCATCCAAAGGATATATAACCAACACATCTGCACATTGATGACAACTAAGCTGTATTTAGCTCAAGCTTTCCATGAATATGGAAAGTGCGTGCTTAGTAGGCTCGTTTTATTAAAGAGTAGTTACTAGGACTGGCAATCCCAACCCGTGTAACAAAAATATGGGTCTGTTTGGGTCAGAATTTGCAGATTCCAGGTTGATATGGACGATGTCAAATCCATAAATAGGTCCAGACGGGTCGATGAAGAATGTTGAGGTGATTGATAATGGGTCCATCTGGGTCATCTCGTCTCTCCATTATTTGTACTGGAATAGACTGCTAAAAATTTAGGTGTCTTCTTCTAAGTGGGGACATATGTTATTATTAACGTTTATATCCTTTAATTTTCTGCTCAACAAAACAAAATATTTTCTGCTCAAAAAAAAAAAAAAAAAAGCGAAACAATTATCTGTCATATTGACTTTTGAGAATATTTTGGACATAAATTGAGGGATATAGACCCTGATGATGAGTGTATACTGGACTACATGTTTGTAGAAAATGGCTACAAGGCACAAGCTAGGAGTAACAGCCTTTCTTTATTACGAGTTATGTCTGAACTTTTTGTTTATGAATGGTGTTTGGCTTCTTCGGTTTTCTATTATTTTATCGTTTTGCAATTAGTTTCATGTGTTTCTTTATTAATCTTAACCCGCCTTTGTGCACACACACAAATCCATTTTGGAAAGTGGAGTGGCTTCAGCATCGATGTGTGCCCAAGTTAGCTTGAAAAATTGATGAAAACAACTTTTTCATATTGATTTTGCCTTCTTTCTCATAGGCAATGTAGCATTAGTTTATAGTAACAGTTAGTCCTTGTGTGTCTCAACTATGTGTCCCTCTACATTTATGGTACACAAGTGGGACACAATCAACATTGCACTCAACGTGCTCTCTGCTTCATCTGTGGATGTTGTTTACTATCTATTCGATGTTCCTTTCTATCTATTCGTTTGTATGATTTTGTGATTACCGAACTTGTGCTCTTGGATTATCATTTACTTTGATAATGCTTTCTATCTATAACGGCAAAAATTTAACAAAATTCTCATTTTTATTACAGGAGTTCTGATATCAATTCTAAGAATCTTTACCAAAGCCGTATATTCGCAAGATGAAATCGGGCTAAGGAAAAGCGCCAATCTGTACTTCATAGTCAGCATAGCTGTAATGATCATATGCATTGTCTTGCATAATATAGCTCACAGACTACCCGTTATCAAACATTACAATGATTTAAAGATCCAAGCCGTGAACAATGAAAAAGAAGAAAAAGGTGTTCTCGCTGAAGCCATATGGCAATCAACTTTATGGGATGTTGTCGGGACTGTTAAATGGTATGGTATTGGTACCATCGTCCTCTACGTTGTCACCTTAGCCATATTCCCCGGATATATTACAGAAGATGTCCACTCTCAAGTCCTTAAAGACTGGTATCCAATCATCCTTATTGCAGGCTATAATGTGTTTGACTTGATTGGAAAATGTTTAACTTCCTTTTACGTCATTGAGAATTCCAAGGTGGCTATTGGCGCGTCGTTTGCTCGACTTTTATTTTTCCCGGTTTACTTGGCGTGTTTACATGGTCCGATGGTTCTTAGGACTGAGATTCCTGTAACCATTGTGACTTGTCTTTTGGGGCTTACAAACGGATACTTGACTAGCTGTTTGTTGATGGTTGGTCCTAAAATGGTGCAGCTTCAACATGCGGAGACTGCTGGGATCGTACTTGTGCTATTCTTGGTTGTCGGTCTGGCTATTGGGTCAGTGGTTAGCTGGTTTTGGGTCATTTAATTGTGGCTCTGCACGAATAGTATCTGGATGAATATGATATTAAAATGTAGATATTGTTTCTGTGCGTTATTCAATTTCCTTGCCCATCAAGGGCTGTTTCATTTACATTAAAACTCTGTAACTATTTGATAAGAAATCGTTGGATGATGCAATCAAGTCTTTTGATTCATGTTGTAGCTTTTGTTCACGTTGATTTTTTTGGATGGCCGGTGTTTAGAAATCCGACTTCTAATAGTATTGATGCCGAAAACAAATTTAAGATAGCAGAAAGAATCAGTTTTAGTTGTCACCTCCAAGACTCCCGCTAACAAACTTTATTTTTTTCAATTACCTTCCGTTTCTCAACGAGTGAACTGATCCGAGCTAAGCAGTCTAGCTAAGCCGAAAAAAGAAGTGTTGGATGACCATATATGTGATTTAGAAAGTCATATAATTGAATAAACGTAGTTGTAAGCGCCAAGGCGCCGAATCCAACATATATGTAAACACTAATCCCAGACGGGAACAGAACTAATGTGGCAACAAGAGCAAAAAATGCAGCTGTACCGAGCATAAATGACACCTGCCCAAACACTGTGTCGTCTATCACTACACCAACAAATAGAAAAACACAACAGAGCCAATCAGTTATAGGCAAGAGCGAATTCACATGTGCTCTGCATACATTTGTATTGTATGAGATATGGTGAAAGCAAGTACGGTCGTGAAACAAATTGTAATTTTAAAACAATGGCTGCCCACCATTTAATGGTGGATTGGTGGTCGTCTCTCATCTGTTGGGTCTTGGCGTTATAATTTGCAAACATGTTGCGATTGTTGTCCATATGTGGTTTTCAAGTTCTTCCTATGGGAACTGCAAGCTTTGTTTAGGATTTTTAGTGGAGGGTATCTGATAGAAACGGGGTTATATGCCCGCGCGCTAGGGTGGGGGCTTTATAACGAATTTACCGCATGTTGTAAATTTCGAGCTCCATACAAGATCCAAATTACAGCTTCATCTATAATGCTTACTTCTAATTCTGTTTGTCACATACTTCTGATGATGGTTTCTTTTAATTCTTGTTTACTGTTACAGATATGCAGCTTCTGTTAGTCATGTATGAATATCACCAAAGGCCTTTTGGCCCAACGGTATGTGAGTGGCCCATGAACCTAGAGGTCATGAGTTAAAAAAAAAGAGTTATGTATGAATATCGTCAAGTGGTATCTTTTTTCACTTTGCAAAATGATACTCTAATCATATATATCTCTTCTCTACTACATATAATGCATACATGTTTTTCTTTAATCTTTAAAAACTTAAAAATAAGTAATGTTTAATTTCCAAAATACCCTTTTAAAACTTAAATTTTAACTTTTTATTTACTTTGTCACATAAAAATGTTTTTTAAAAAAGTTTTTGAAATTCATCATAATTTGTTTGTTAAAGTGCAACTTGTATTATGTTTGTGTCATCTCGGATGATGATGAATAGTTGACAACGTCAATTGCTAAACGTTACACGAAATACTTAACCACAATATCTCAACTATAACTATTTGCTGATATAAAATCCCTTCTTTTTGCACGGATACACACCTAGTATATATATAAAAAGACTCATCGAAGTACAACACCATTAAGCAAAGCAACAAACTTTAAAAATTAGAGCGTTAGGTGTCATAACAAGCTTAGCGTCTTCATTCATGGCTCACGGGTGCCACATCACTATAACAAACATCCACAACTAACCACAAGTAACCCCCCCCCCCCCCTCATAACAAACCTCAACTTACTCATTTGGGACCCACCACTTACAACTTTATTTTTTTTTATTCAAATTTCCAAATAAACTAAATTCATTTCATTAAAAATAAAAATACAATACAACATAATAAAAAACATACGAAACGTAAAATAAAGATACGGTAAAAAAACAAACGCAACTTAAGAAATACATCAAATTATAACGAAACTAATTATTTGGATTCTGTTGTTGAAATTGTTCCCATTGATCTTGTTGCCAAACATGTTCGATGAGACATCGTTGAAGCTTTGCGTGTTTGCATTTATCATGTAGTTCTTTGGCTTTTCTTCTTTGCATTGCGTAACGTTCAATCCATGTCTGTTGTAAATTTGGTTGCGGAGAAATATACAGTTCAACAACGTCGGATATCGCAAATTATTGATCTTTCAAAATCATGTTATGCATTATGATGCACGAGTACATGATTCTCCGTAACTTGCCAACAGTAAATGCACGCGCCAGTTGGGCAATGATATGCCAACGTTCTTGGAGGACACCAAAAGCTCTTTCGATATCTTTTCGAGCACTTTCTTGTTTCGCTTTGAATGCGACATTTTTTGGGTTACTTGCAACTATAAATGACTTGACAAAAGATGCCCACTCCAGGTAAATTCCGTCAGATAGATAATACCCATGGTTAAATTTATGCCCGTTTACTTCAAACTCAACCTCATGGGCGATGTCATCAAGCAGGTCGTCGAATAACGAAGAATTATTTAAAACGGTAAGATCGTTATTCGCACCCGCTACCCCAAAAAATGCATGCCAAATCCACAATCGTATGAAGCAATGGATTCAAGCATTATAGTTAGATACTTTTTATCACCTCTGTGAAATTGGCCTTGCCATTCTTTCGGATAATTTTTCCATTCCCAGTGCATACAATCGATGCTTCCCAACATTCCCGGTAGCTTATGAATAATGTTATGTGCATTGTATAAGTTACGAATATCATCCTCATATGGTTTTCTTAAAAACTCTTTCGCATATAAATGGATTATGCACATAGTAAAAAAAATCTAGGCAATCGCGTGCACAATGTTCACCTATTTGTAAATACCCATCTAATGCATCAGCTGATACCCCGTAAGCCAATTGGCGTAGGGTACATGTGCATTTCATAATCACACTAAAACTCATTACACCCTACCATCGGGTCGGACTCTAAAGAAATCAAAATACTTGGGAAGAGGATGATGAGTTTCAATATATGTTTCAATACCTTGTACTATTTTTAAAAATAGTCTACGGCTCATACAAAAGCGACACCTGAAATTTTCTTTCGTATATTATGGGTTGTCACCAAAAGAGTCAGCAAGTAGACGTGCTTCAGCAATTTCACATTCACGGGGGATGTATCGACGGTGGAATGAATGGTCGGCTTGTCGTTGTTGCAACGATTGCTCGAACTCAAACTCTTGAAGAATCATCTCTAGCTCCGCTAGCTCTTCAATGTCACTTTCACCGGAAAAAGATGATTCACCCATGTTTATATATGTAGATTTTGATTGAATGGTGTAAATTTTGATTGAAATGTTTAGTATTTATAGTATGTTTAAAAAAACAAAAACAAAAAACAAACGTTACCCAACGGTAACAAATCAGATAAAGTACATCCATTTGGTTCGTTGTACAGATGGCGAGGTGGCCGACGGCGAGCCACGACGAGGGAGCACGGGTGTTACGGCGAGTGTGGCCCGGCGAGCCACGGCGTGCCCGACATCTAGTGCTCTTATATCTTTCTTCTAGTTTTGTTTTGGAGTTTCAGTCAACAAGCTTAACTTTATCACCTCATCTTCTGAAATTATTTCGGACCCAATCCCATACTCTGAGATGTGCCCTGGTGGGATTCCTTCATTTAGGCCAGAAAGCGAGAACTCTGCTTCCAAAGCTCGGATCATCATTGGCTTGCGGCGGGCTGAGTGGCACACACATGTTGCAGCACAAGAAAGCATGTGAGCCATTTCACTGTGGTTGTATTGTTTTTGTAGATGCGGATCGGCTATGGAGTCAAAGTTTCCATCATCCATAGCTCGTGTGAGTAAAGGTCTTGCCTCAAGTTTAACAACTATGAGGCTTTACGAACCTGTGCGTTGCACCAATTGTATCTAATTGTTGATTCCGTAATGTTTGAGTAAATTGTTGCGTATTTTGCTATAGCAATTTTGATTAGGCTATAATCGTCATTATTCATTCAACCTCATACCGCAAAGATATACTTTTTTGATAAATTTGAATCAAGTTTATCTTATTGTGTCTTAGATGACCAACTCTATTATATCATAATTGTTTACAAATTCAAAAAAATAAAAATGTTTGAAGAGAATAAAAGCCATCACAATTAAGCCAATTGGGTTTATTAATAAAATGATAGGTGTCACCATTAATTTGTACAATGTTTAAAATAATAAAGTCATGACATGATGTATCAATAAAAGTTCATAATCTTGAAAACCCAATTAACTGATTATAATGTAAAAGTTGTAACTTATTTTGAGGAAAAAATAAAAAATAAGTAAACATCTAAAAAACATATTAACTGCGCAAGTAATCAAATTAGTACAAATGAAAGCACTCATTCTTGAACTATATGATATACGTCCTTTTAGTTTAGTGTTTTTGCTTGATAATCTATTGGTGGGTACGCAATTCTTCCCACCACCAAGATCTTAAAGCGTTTGGGATGATTAATGATATGATGTAATCCAATGGGTTTTTGTTGATATTCAGAAATTCAGTTTCAGCCGGTTGGAATAGATTGCGAATGTGATATCCAATGGGTTTTTGTTGAAGAGAGTCTCACCTCACTGCAACCAAAGCCATTTGCAAAGGAGGAGCGTTTGGATATCACCTCAGACAATGGGTTGAAACTGATATTCAAACCTCACTGCGAAGGAGGAGCGTTTTTTATTAATGATATGATGTAATCCAATGGGTTTTTGTTGATATTCAGACATTCAGTTTCAACCCATTTGATATTCAGACATCCAATGTATAGATCAAGTGCATGAATAAATTGCGAATGTGATATTTTAGTGAATACTAATCGATAACTAAACATATACTCAAGAAAATAAATCTCAAGTATTTTTTACATAAACTATAATTTGAGCATAAAAGAATCACTTGATTATGTCAGTTTCAACAAAGTTGCTACAAAAGCCCAAAAGCATAAAAGAGTGTTTCTCACACAACCCTAATACTACTAAAATAAAATAAAAATACTCCTCCCATTTTAGATTCATTTGCAGCCATCTCCTTTTTACCTCCTAAAAACGCTCCTCCTTCCCACTTCACAAATCCGATCTAATCGAAAAACAAACACTCAAATTAACCAAAAATCCTTAGTCTGATCCAAGAGAGTCTCACCTCACTGCAGCCAAAAGAATCCTCAGGTGTAAAACCCTAAAATCTTTAATCGCGTAAAATGACAATTTTGCCCTCCAACTTAAAATTTCACCAACTCGGAAAATACGTTAACATCATTTAACAAGTGATATGATTATTAATACTTTCACCTTATGAGAATAATAAACTTATGATATATATTAAAAGACTTGAATAATTAAAAGTATAAGTAACTTTAAACCTTGCATAATGTACACTACTAATCTAGACTTGAATAAGGACTAAATACATGATAAAATTGTTAAATTGGAAAGTTGAGAAATCCCCTCTTGGACTCCTTGATGGCCGGCCATTCTAGGCCTACAAATCCTCTCCATATCAATTTTTATTAACTCTCATTTATCACATTACATTCATTTCAAAAATACACCAACAAAACCCTAGTTCTTTCTCCTCTCATCATAAGTGGCGGCTCCAT
The DNA here is from genome assembly GCA_019973895.1 of Chrysanthemum seticuspe. Classification (NCBI taxonomy): domain Eukaryota; kingdom Viridiplantae; phylum Streptophyta; class Magnoliopsida; order Asterales; family Asteraceae; genus Chrysanthemum; species Chrysanthemum seticuspe. Next base: position 87,212,392 of record BPTQ01000008.1, read on the forward strand.
TTATTTTTCCCATTGCAATCCGAATTTTTGCTCAACAAAAGGTTCCTTGAAGGCTCGTGATAGTGTGTGATCGATTGGTGGACGTGGTGATCGTGTTTGGTACGAAAACAAGCTTGGACGTGGGTGGTTTTTATTGTGGCCGTGGGGTTTGAGGTGGCCAAGGGAGGATTGGTTTAGTTTTTGTAGTTTGATCATTGGTTCTTGTCTCGTACACGCTTCAAGGGTAACATCTCATCATCTCGAATCTTTCTCCTTGTTTCTTTGATCTATTCGTGACCTTCTTGACAAACTAGGGCTCGTATTATATGAAAAAGGATCACATAAAATCATGGATATATATAACACATAAAATGATCACTCATAAAATGATAAAACCATGATATCTAAATCTATATGTACTCGTATGATATGGGGCTGAATAAAGGATTATGAAACTGATTTTGGACTTCTATTTGTCGATTTATATTTCAAGTATAAAAGGGTTTAATGATCTTGTGATTACATGTTTTCGTAATTGATAAATGAACTTGATAACGAATGATTTCGAAGGAGTTTTGGATTTATTAAGGGGCGTACAAATATGATTTGGGAAGGGCTGATTCGATTTGATTATGAAATCATATTAGAAGTCTTATAATCTTGTATTAATCGAGTTAAAATGCTTAAAACGGATTTGTTGTGCATAACCTAAAACTATGATTTGTAATTAATCGATTTGATATAAAGTTAAGGGGTTGTTTGGTAAATTATGAAACTTAATGGATTAACATGTTAAAATACTAACTAAATGGATTAAATGAGTAAAATGGGTAAACTTACTATATTTACACTTTTAACCCTATACTTTGCTATATTGACATTTTAAACCCTAAACTTTTGTAACTTGTCATAAATAATCTTTAAAGCATTATAATACTCATTTTCTATTATAACTTGAGATAAGTAACTAAACTTACTATATTTGGAAACCTGCTATATTTGGAAACCTGCTATTTATGGAAACCTGCTATTTTTAGAAAGTTACTAATTATGGAAATCTGCTAATTCTGGAAAGTTACTAAAAATAGAAACCTGCCTAAAATAGAAAGTTTCCTAAAATAGAAAGTTACTTAAAATGGAAAGATTGCTAAAACGGGAAACTTGCTAAAAATGGAAAGCCGTCTTAAAACAGGTGTTTCGGATTCTTATAGAACGTTATCTAATTCATATAGGTTCTGGGCGGCGTGATTGATCTCACTTTTGACTTTACTTCTTTGTTTGCTTGCTTCGAATAAGGTACAGATATTCTGACCTTTCTCTTAAGGTTTCTCGTGATCTCTTGCATCTTTGATCTCCTGCCATATTGATATTGAACCTTTGCTTTGCTATTTGAACCTTTGCTATTGAAACCTTGATATTGATCCTTTGCTATTTGAACCTTGATATTGATCCTTTGCTATTTGAACCTTGATAATGAAACCATTGATATTGAACTATTGATTTGAACTGTGAACTGCTAATATTGGACATTGATATTGATTGAACTCTATATTGTACACTTTGACCTGTCAGTTGATACCCCGAGCCATTAACTAGGCATGGGGGTTCCATGTCCGTGTCATTGATGCACCAATGGCATGACTCCAGTGTGCACGAGTGATGTTGCACACCGTCCCCTTATTTGTATTGATTATGCGCGCTTTGGATATATTGGCCACTATTTGTTTTGCAGGGGGCGTATGGATGCATCCTAGATTTGTATTTGTTTTGTATCGACATATGGTTTGGTGATGTGGTTGGTGTGTGCAATACACCCCCTCACATTTTGGGAGCTGATCACTCCATTGGCTACTAGAGGACTCCCCTCATATTGGTTTGGTATTCCGAGGTCACCCCTCCGAATACAATGGTTACTACATGATATTGATATATGGTTTGATTTGGTTTGTTTTGTTGGCTCGTGGTGGAAAACTGACATTCCTTTCCTTTGTTTCTATTACCTACTCTATATTGCTTCATATCCTTCTTATCTTATATAACCAGCCTTTGATTCTATTATTGCTTTGTATTGTTATATCTGTTCACTGGGCTTTTTAAGCTCAGCCGCATTTCTTTTCCTGCGGCAGGTTATTAAGCTAGGAGCTGGGGCTTATCTTGGGGATTGAGAGTAGGATGCTTTTGAGGATTTGCTTTAGATATTCTAGACTTTGATTACCATTATTATTATGATTTGGAGACTTAGACTCTGTATCGTTTCATTTCCTTTGGGGCATCTTTTGGAACTTTTGTATTGATCAAGTCGTGTTGACTTGTTACTCTTTTGATTATTATAAGACTTCCGCTTGCATGGTTTATATGTATTGTTCTGATTTGACTCCATAAATGTGATACTTCTACCCTTATCGGGTTGGGGTGTTACAATTATGGTATCAGAGCCCAGGTTTACGACTTGTAGTCAGGACCTGTGACATATGGACCCTAAGCGTTAACCGTAGAGCTTAAGTTTTGATTTGGTGAGGTTTGGGTTGTGTATTGATGCAACACGGTAAGGTGATTGCCTATGCTTCGAGGCAATTGAAATCGTATGAGGAGAATTACCCTACGCATGATTTGGAGTTGGCTGCGGTTGTTTTTGCCTTAAAGATTTGGAGGCATTATTTGTATGGCGAGTCGTGTGATATCTTTACTGACCACAAAAGTTTAAAGTATATATTCACACAAAAGGAGCTCAATATGAGACAGCGGAGATGGCTAGAGCTTCTTAAGGATTATGACACGAACATCCAGTATCATCCGGGTAAGGCTAATGTGGTTGCAGATGCGCTAAGCCGAAAGTCGGGTATGATTGCTAGTTTGGAGATTGAACCCAGGGTTCTTCATGATCTTGAGCTTATGGATGTAGAATTATGTTTCCGAGGTTATGATGGTTATTGGGCTAGTTTGAAGGTAGAGTCCAATCTTATGTTGCGGATCAAAGAAGCTCAGAAGGATGACGGTGAGCTTTGGTCTATTGTTCAGAACATTGAGGAAGGGAAACCATCGGAGTTTCGGGTTGATAGTTTTGGCGTGGTATGGTTTGGTGATCGGCTTTGTGTTCCTAATGATCCTGATTTGCGTGAGACAGTGTTGTCTGAGGCTCACAGTTCTCCATTCACTATTCATCCGGGTTCTACTAAGATGTACCGAGATCTTAAGCAGCATTTCTGGTGGAGTGGTATGAAACAGGATGTGGCTTTGTACGTTTCTAAGTGTATGACTTGTCAGCAGGTCAAGATAGAGCATCAGCGGGCTAGTGGTCTACTTCAGCCATTGGAGATTCCTACTTGGAAGTGGGAAGAGATTTCTATGGATTTTGTCACCGGTTTGCCTCTTACTCGGAAAAGACATGACGCGATTTGGGTGGTTGTTGATCGACTAACCAAATCTGCTCATTTCTTACCTATTCGGAAGGACTATCGCGTTAGTAGATTGGCGGAGATTTTTCGGCAAGAGATTGTTAGATTGCATGGCACTCCTACTGCTATTATTTCTGATAGAGATCCACGCTTCACGTCACATTTTTGGAAGAGTCTACAGAAGGCTTGGGGCACGCGTCTTAAGTTCAGTACGGCTTTTCATCCTCAAACTGATGGTCAGACGGAGAGGACCATTCAGACTCTTGAGGACATGCTGAGGGCTTGTGCATTGGAATGGACTGGGGACTGGGATGAGTATTTGTGCTTGGTGGAGTTTGCCTACAACAATAGTTGGCACGCTAGCATCAAAGGAGCACCGTACGAGTTGTTATATGGGAGGAAATGTAGAGCACCTACTTGTTGGGATGAAGTAGGCGAGCGTTTGATTGAGGGCCCGGAACTCGTTGAGATTACTAACGAGAAGGTGGCTGTTGCTAGGGAAAGATTGAAGGAGGCTCGTTCACGGCAAAAGAGTTATGCTGATAAGCATAGGCGCGACTTGGAGTTTCGTGTTGGTGATCATGTTTTTCTAAAAGTTTCGCCGTTCCGTGGTGTTAAACGTTTTGGTATTAAAGGAAAGCTTAGTCCTCGTTTTATTGGGCCGTTTGAGATTCTCGAGCGCATTGGAGAGGTTTCTTATCGTTTGGCTCTTCCGCCGCAGTTGTCGCATGTGCACGACGTTTTCCATGTATCTCTTTTGAGGGGATATAACTATCATCCGTTACATGTGGTTTCCTATCCTTTGGATCAGATTCAGCCAGATATATCCGTACCGGAAGAACCCGAGGCTATTTTAGATCGACGAGATCGAATCACGAGAAACAAAGTTATTCAGTTTGTTAAGATTCTTTGGAAGAATCACCCAGAGCGTGAAGCTACCTGGGAGACCGAGGAATCTATGCGAGCTAGTTATCCACATTTCTTTTCATCATCGGGTATGTCTTCGTTTATTGCTTCGTTTCCTTTTCAATTTTCGAGGACGAAAATTTTCTTTTTAGAGGGGAAGAGTTGTAAAACCCTAAAATCTTTAATCGCGTAAAATGACAATTTTGCCCTCCAACTTAAAATTTCACCAACTCGGAAAATACGTTAACATCATTTAACAAGTGATATGATTATTAATACTTTCACCTTATGAGAATAATAAACTTATGATATATATTAAAAGACTTGAATAATTAAAAGTATAAGTAACTTTAAACCTTGCATAATGTACACTACTAATCTAGACTTGAATAAGGACTAAATACATGATAAAATTGTTAAATTGGAAAGTTGAGAAATCCCCTCTTGGACTCCTTGATGGCCGGCCATTCTAGGCCTACAAATCCTCTCCATATCAATTTTTATTAACTCTCATTTATCACATTACATTCATTTCAAAAATACACCAACAAAACCCTAGTTCTTTCTCCTCTCATCATAAGTGGCGGCTCCATTTATTTTTCCCATTGCAATCCGAATTTTTGCTCAACAAAAGGTTCCTTGAAGGCTCGTGATAGTGTGTGATCGATTGGTGGACGTGGTGATCGTGTTTGGTACGAAAACAAGCTTGGACGTGGGTGGTTTTTATTGTGGCCGTGGGGTTTGAGGTGGCCAAGGGAGGATTGGTTTAGTTTTTGTAGTTTGATCATTGGTTCTTGTCTCGTACACGCTTCAAGGGTAACATCTCATCATCTCGAATCTTTCTCCTTGTTTCTTTGATCTATTCGTGACCTTCTTGACAAACTAGGGCTCGTATTATATGAAAAAGGATCACATAAAATCATGGATATATATAACACATAAAATGATCACTCATAAAATGATAAAACCATGATATCTAAATCTATATGTACTCGTATGATATGGGGCTGAATAAAGGATTATGAAACTGATTTTGGACTTCTATTTGTCGATTTATATTTCAAGTATAAAAGGGTTTAATGATCTTGTGATTACATGTTTTCGTAATTGATAAATGAACTTGATAACGAATGATTTCGAAGGAGTTTTGGATTTATTAAGGGGCGTACAAATATGATTTGGGAAGGGCTGATTCGATTTGATTATGAAATCATATTAGAAGTCTTATAATCTTGTATTAATCGAGTTAAAATGCTTAAAACGGATTTGTTGTGCATAACCTAAAACTATGATTTGTAATTAATCGATTTGATATAAAGTTAAGGGGTTGTTTGGTAAATTATGAAACTTAATGGATTAACATGTTAAAATACTAACTAAATGGATTAAATGAGTAAAATGGGTAAACTTACTATATTTACACTTTTAACCCTATACTTTGCTATATTGACATTTTAAACCCTAAACTTTTGTAACTTGTCATAAATAATCTTTAAAGCATTATAATACTCATTTTCTATTATAACTTGAGATAAGTAACTAAACTTACTATATTTGGAAACCTGCTATATTTGGAAACCTGCTATTTATGGAAACCTGCTATTTTTAGAAAGTTACTAATTATGGAAATCTGCTAATTCTGGAAAGTTACTAAAAATAGAAACCTGCCTAAAATAGAAAGTTTCCTAAAATAGAAAGTTACTTAAAATGGAAAGATTGCTAAAACGGGAAACTTGCTAAAAATGGAAAGCCGTCTTAAAACAGGTGTTTCGGATTCTTATAGAACGTTATCTAATTCATATAGGTTCTGGGCGGCGTGATTGATCTCACTTTTGACTTTACTTCTTTGTTTGCTTGCTTCGAATAAGGTACAGATATTCTGACCTTTCTCTTAAGGTTTCTCGTGATCTCTTGCATCTTTGATCTCCTGCCATATTGATATTGAACCTTTGCTTTGCTATTTGAACCTTTGCTATTGAAACCTTGATATTGATCCTTTGCTATTTGAACCTTGATATTGATCCTTTGCTATTTGAACCTTGATAATGAAACCATTGATATTGAACTATTGATTTGAACTGTGAACTGCTAATATTGGACATTGATATTGATTGAACTCTATATTGTACACTTTGACCTGTCAGTTGATACCCCGAGCCATTAACTAGGCATGGGGGTTCCATGTCCGTGTCATTGATGCACCAATGGCATGACTCCAGTGTGCACGAGTGATGTTGCACACCGTCCCCTTATTTGTATTGATTATGCGCGCTTTGGATATATTGGCCACTATTTGTTTTGCAGGGGGCGTATGGATGCATCCTAGATTTGTATTTGTTTTGTATCGACATATGGTTTGGTGATGTGGTTGGTGTGTGCAATACACCCCCTCACATTTTGGGAGCTGATCACTCCATTGGCTACTAGAGGACTCCCCTCATATTGGTTTGGTATTCCGAGGTCACCCCTCCGAATACAATGGTTACTACATGATATTGATATATGGTTTGATTTGGTTTGTTTTGTTGGCTCGTGGTGGAAAACTGACATTCCTTTCCTTTGTTTCTATTACCTACTCTATATTGCTTCATATCCTTCTTATCTTATATAACCAGCCTTTGATTCTATTATTGCTTTGTATTGTTATATCTGTTCACTGGGATTTTTAAGCTCAGTCGCATTTCTTTTCCTGCGGCAGGTTATTAAGCTAGGAGCTGGGGCTTATCTTGGGGATTGAGAGTAGGATGCTTTTGAGGATTTGCTTTAGATATTCTAGACTTTGATTACCATTATTATTATGATTTGGAGACTTAGACTCTGTATCGTTTCATTTCCTTTGGGGCATCTTTTGGAACTTTTGTATTGATCAAGTCGTGTTGACTTGTTACTCTTTTGATTATTATAAGACTTCCGCTTGCATGGTTTATATGTATTGTTCTGATTTGACTCCATAAATGTGATACTTCTACCCTTATCGGGTTGGGGTGTTACATCAGGTACCTGAAAGGTACTCCAAACCTTGGGCTCTACTATCCAAGTGTTTAGGCTTTAACCTCAAAGGATATTCAGACTCAGACTATGCAGGCTGCAACATGGACAAAAAAAAAGCACACCAGGCTCCTGTCAATTTCTTGGAGGTAAACTAGTCTGTTGGAGCACCAAGAAACATCAATCAGTGGCTATGTCTTCTGCTGAGGCTGAATATATAGCTGCTGCTAGCTGTTGTGCTAATGTACTTTAGATGAAAAGTCAACTCAGTGACTATGACATCCATTACAAGATGGTTCCCATCGTTTGTGACAACACAAGTGTAATTGCCATTTATAACAATTCAATGCTCCACCAAAGAACCAAACATATTGATATCAAATATCATTTCATCAGGGAACACATTATGAAAGGGGACATTGAATTACACTTCATCCCCACTGAGTATCAACTAGCTGATGTTTTCACTAAACCCTTAGATGAACCTACTCTCATAAGACTGAAAGCAGAATTGGGCATGTTTGATACTAATGATCATGCCACTGATTGAATGTATTCAACATAGTGTAAATAGTCCTCCACTAAATATATAATTGTCCCTAAACAAAACATCCTTCAGTGAGTTACCTATCCAAAAACAAATCTCACACTAAATGAAATCTCATTCAGGGGCTCATGACACTGACAAAAGGCATTTAATGAAAAACTAAATGCTCTAAGTATTTAGTTACTAAATGTTCTAGGTTGGTAACTGAACATATTAAATACAAGAATATATGTTCTTCCTGCCTTACTGGCATCCATGTCATGGGCCCTCACATAATCCCTCAAAAACCCATTTGGCATTAAATGCCCTCACTCACATATAATATCTTTTGATATTTTATGTGGTGACATCAACTCTGCAAAAGAGCCGTTTGTAGAACTACGCAACTGTTCACCTTGACAGTCGCGAAAAACACGAGTAAATGGAGTGGTGGCATTAAATGCGGATATCAAAAGTTTTCAAAAACAATTTTTTTTTATATATTTACAAAATCAATCCCTCACCACCACTCTATAAATACCCCCTTTTAAACACAAGAAACACACATAAATTTTTTAGCAAACAAACTCTGCTCAAATCTCCTCTAAAAGAAAAGTTGTGTGTATTCCTCATTTTTTGGTAAAATATTCATACTATCTTGTTATTTACTTGTGAAAAATCTTTTCCAAAATCATTTTCTTGATCAAATCTTGATTCATACCAAGATATCCATATTAGTGTAAATCTGTTTGATAACATATCACTCATTTCACGGCATCGATCAAAGTTGGAACCAACTTGTGACCATCTGGTGTTGTGATATTCTACCATAATTTTTTTTTCTTTTCAAATATATCAAAAATGGCAGAAGACCAAGGAATTGTGTATGCATCTCAATGGGCAGGCATGACTCTTGAAAATGTAACTTTTCAAACAAATAATGTTGTAGGCAATTTTAACTACCCAAACGATGTCCCAGCCTACAAAGATGTAATGAAATTTCTGTATAACTACCCTATCAAAATGGCCTTTACAAAATGCCCATTAGTGCTCTACCAAAACTTCCTTATCAAGCTCACTATGATGAACGGCCAAAGGCAACTGACCCTTGACTCAAATACCTTTTGTTCATCCACTGGCCTCACCTATAAAAAGGGTCAGTATGCTGCTCACCCTGACCCTGAGGCTATTAAGGCAGAACTGGCCAAAATTGTTTTGAATCCAAGTTACTTAGACAAAACTCCTCTCAACAAGTGCTCCTTTCCTGTGGCTTGGAGAATCATGTTCATTTTTGTGATTCAAGTTCTCGACGAGAACTACTCATCAACAAAACAAATTAATTTTGTTCAACGGATGATGGCCTACTGTCTCATGACTAGTACTAAGGTCGACATTAGAGAGATCATTTACAGTTATCTCGTAACAAGGCTACTGAGTAAGTCTAGGAGGAAATCGTTTCATACCCTAGATTTATCTCATGTGACCTAGAAAATTTATTGGGTTCAAACTATACTCAGGATGTACAATTTGGGTTTCTACCTGGCATCCTAAGTCAATCAAATTTTACAAAGGACTCATTCAAATTCTCAAATATTGAATTGATTGCCCACATGATTGCTGTAAACAATCATAGGGATTCAGTGTCTCCACCTCTTCCTTTCAAAAGAAGAAGAGAGGGAAGTCTCAGACTGTGACTTCAGCATTACCCAAGTCACAAGGCCCTGAGGCTTCAGGAACACCACCTCAAAGGAGCAAAAAAGACCCATCCAAAAGACAACCAAAAAAGGACCAAGTAACACCACCCACTGAGCCAACAAAGGAGACTGACAAAACCCAATCAGTTTTCTTGGGCTAAAAAATCGAGGACAAAGACTTAGAGGGACACATGCCACCCATTGATATAGAACCACTCCACCCTCCAACTCATCCTGATGAGGACATTCGCAAATCACAACTTTTGTATAAGGGTACAACAACTGATCTCAAAGACTCATGGGGAAACAAACAACTCATTGATACGGGATTGCCTTCCATGGTTCCTAAGGATAGCACTAGCAAAATCTCACCAGTGATTTAAAGGTCACTTGGGGACAAAGACTCAAAGGGGAAAAAACCACCCGCTGATACGGAACCAATAACCACTCCTGGTGCTGATCAATCAGGGATTGGCTCTAAGGACCAGGTAGAGACAACCCACTCTGCTGTATTAGAGGGGTCAGAACCTGACCAAAATAAAGGCAAGCCTTCTTATGAAGGGGAGCCGAATAAACCTTTTTTGCAGCTTCAAACTTTTGCAGATGTCCAGGCCTTCCTCATGTCGGAAGAAGAAGTTGACAGAGAAAGTGAGGAAGAGACATTTGCTGCTGGTGAGGACATGGACACTGATACTCAACCTACTAAAGAAGAACATAGGTCTCCACCAGCAAACCCTTAGCAGCCTGCACATTCATCATTTCAGACCAGAGATTCAGACTCTGACTCCTCATGTCCTGTTAGGAATTGGAAATTCCATAAGTGAAGAGTCGGTCACCCCAAATATTATCTAGCATAAGTTAGCTCGTAGACTTGTTATTAGTTACGTTATTTAGCAGTTTATTAGTTAGTTTGTAGCGTAGTTTAGTTTAGAGCAACACCGTGGAGGAAGGACGGGTCTTTACCCACTGTATGCCTGATCCACAGTCCGATAGGAGGACGGTATGTTTGTAACTATAAATACCCCTTCCATCCATGGAAGGGGTGGTGCTTTTCAATCTAACATTCCACACTTTTGTATACCAAGTCTCTAGCAAGAAAACACCCAACTCTCTACTTCTCTCTCTTATGGCAAACATGTATTTTGATCATCCAAGACCACCCGAATCATCAACACAATAATATATCGATCCTACATGTCCTGAGGAACTCAAGAAGTATGATAACCTTCTTCCTCTCACTGAAAGGCAGTTGGTTAAATATCTCAAAAAGGTCTCAAAGGCACTCTTCACCAGCATCACTGATGAACAATGGGAACAACATACTGAAGTTGTTGTCTCTTATGCTGACTTGAAGGCCTCTACTAAAGAATACTACAATGAAAATGTTGATCATCGGGAACAGACTGACACACTATTCATGAACTCACTAGATACTTTAGATAAGCATCTAAATGGGTTTCTCAGTTCTCTCAAAAAGATCAGCACAAACCTTGACATAGTGAAAGAAGCTGTCAAAGATGACCTTGCGCTCAACAAGAAAGTTCTTAAGGCTTCAAAAACTTACATCAAGAACTCCTCAAATCTCACTGAGCTCATCTCTCTCCTCACCGACTTATATCTTAAAGGTCTTAGGGTGCGTTTGGTTTGTCGCTATGAATCACAATGGGTATGGGTGTTGGTATAGAGTGGAATGATAATGGAGGGTATGAAGAAACCACTCACACACATAATATATAAGGAAACCTTCACATTTGGGTATCCTCATTCCATTGTGGTGGGCCCCATAACCAACCAAGCAACATTAATGACTTTCAAAGTCATAGACTCATACCCATACACCCCAACCAAAAGGGCCCTTATTTCTTCTATTGACGAGATCCAATCCACCACCAAAGCTCAAACCCAGCATCTTACAGCCTGGGCCAAATCCACAAACTCTATGGACTGGAATCTTGGGCCTAGAATGACTACTATCGAACGATCTCAGGATGATATTCATTCAGACTTTTCTATTCTCAGGAAGGACACCTCCAAAATCAAGTCCATGATGTCTGAGATATATCAGGAATTCAAGGGTCAGTCTACCCCCTCAGCTTCAGTGCTAGAGCTAACTCTTGCTCTCATTGAAGGTCCAACAACAGTTGGGGGGAGAATGTCACTAAAGCACCTTCCTCTCACATTAAGGGGGAGACCAAAGAGGTAAAAGATGAAGAAACTGATGAGCCGAAATCAGTTGTACCCCTCTCATCCTATGAGCCAGAGCCTGAACAAGCCATCCCTGAACAACCAACTTCATCAAAAATATCTATAAAGAAAGGCAAAGTAATTTCAACCACACCAGAGCCTGTATAACCCAAAATTGTGAAAGCATCATCAATTGCCCGCCAAGATCCTGATGAACCTATCTGGGTACCTTATGAAATCAATGAAAAGATATACCATCTGACAAATGATGAAATCAATGCTCACTTGGAGAAAGACAAAGAATTGGAAAAGGTTGTTGAAGAAGAAAGGAGACTGACACTTACAAAGACTAAAGTGATTAAAATTATTCGAGAAGATGTTGAGAAGCTTGGAATAGATCCAAAGAAAGTCAGCAGTGACAAATCTGGATACAGGTTCAAAAAGGCTCAGGATGCAGAGATGGAGGCCCTCAAGAAGAAACACACTGAGAGAGCCCAAAGACTGGCAGAGATAAAAAAGGAGAAAGTTGAAAAGTACATGTGGACGATGAGAAATAGACGACTAAAGCCAGAGCCTATCACCGATATAAAGATTCAACCCAAAGCCAAGACTGCAGTAATCAATGTCTATAGAGAAAACGAAAAAAGAAACTTTGAAGTCCATGATCCCTTCTGTGGAAAACTAGAAGGGGGGGGGGTTGAATAGTTTTACCAATTACAACTTCGTTTTAAAACATTTAGATCAAATTATGTCAATCTATTTAGATGTGTATGTTGGACGTTGATAGATAGATATATAAAAGTGTAATGAAAGATAAAGAGTAAGAAGCACATAACCACGACACGAGTATTTATAGTGGTTCGGCTACAAGGACACCTTCCTTGCCCTACTCCACTCCCTGAGTCACCTACTCGAGAGTTCGTAATCACTACACGACACCAACTCCTTATGGCGGAGAAGCCTTCACAACGTCGCCTACTCTTTTTTTGGTACTAGGCTAACCACCAGGTTCATTCACACCAAGGTGAACCACACCTACCACAACATCGCCTACCTTTTATCCGGTACTAGGCTAAGTACCGAGTTCCATTACAATGGAGGAACTACTACCCAACACTACACAACACCTAATCCCAAAGGAGACCCACACCTTATTACAACACCATCAAGGATATCAACATCCTTGAAACAAACTATCACCTATATGTATAACGATGCACCTCATTGATTATACGACCTTGACATTCTTCACTAATGCCACTTGATTTGATTTCTAAGCATCCTTCACCAATGCCCTTGACACAATGCTTGGCATCTTTCACTAATGCCTTCATCTTGACACTTTTAGCATTCTTCACTAATGCTTTTGACACGGACGTTAAGCATCTTTCACTAATGCTTTTGTCTAGACTCTTTCGGCATCCTTCACTAATGCCTTTGACACAACACTTCTATGGAGAAAGAAAGAACTATCAACAAGAGAACCTCAGTAGTCTTGATGATGACGAAGCATGGCAACTCATGGACTTGAGCTTGCTCGACTTCAAGAAGTGGTGATCTCACCTTTAAGAGGAACCTAGAGAATCACACAAAAACAAAAGACAAACTACATAGAAAGATCCCTTAGGATCAGTGGTGAGAGAGTTACAATACTTGGGGAAAGTATGTGTGAGAGTGGCAAGCCAAAAAGAGAAATGGCTCACTATTTATAGAGGAGAAATGCTTACTGTTCCCCGGATCCCACGGATCCCTCCCACAAGGGATCCGTCTAGTGTAAAACTAGGGATCCGTGGGACGCTCCTCTTTGCCCATGGGTATTTTGGTTATGGGTTGATCCATGGGTATTTTATTAGATACAATGTATCTAATGAGTGCAATGCACCTAGTCAAATGGGTATGGGTCAATACCATGGGTTATGGATATATTCCATGGGTTGTAGTTTTTACCCATTTTATAATACATACTAGTTATGTATATATTTTGCCCAATATGTAAACACTAGTTGTTGTACATATGTATTACTAAATCATAAAATCACTTACACTTGTTTTAGTGTTTTATATGAAAACTCAAGTGTGTTAGAAAACTATTGGCTCAAACTATTTACGTATTTTATTTGTTTCGTTAAAATGATTTTACGTTTGTTATCGACAAAACATTAGAAGATCGTAAAATATAAATAAACGTTTTTATGGCTTATTTGTATTAACAATCTCTCCCTTTTTGTTGATGACAAAACATAAAACTATTTTAAGGAAAAACGAAAATTCGTAAATGTTCGAATTGGAGTTTTTACTCTCTTCTCCCCCTTTTTGTCGAAACAAAAAGAGTGTCGAAAAGAAACTAACACATTTTTTTAAGAAAAACATGTAAAAAGAAAATATGTAAAGAGAGCAAGTGACGGGAATGGTTCTCGTCTTAACTCCCTCTTGACGAGTCCATCCCTTTGTGAGGGCGTCAAGTAAATATAAACTAACAAGCTAACGAATTGCAATTGTGTTTGCAAATGTTTTCTTCCTTGTGACGAAAATGCTCCCCCTTGAAGATTGCAACTTTGCAATGGGGTGTCATGAAGTGTAATCCAAATAAGGATTAAGTTGCAAATGGTTTTGCAATGTATGGTTTGACACAAAGCTCCCCCTAGCTTAGGGTGTCAAGTTCTTCATGTGTATTTTGAAAATCTACAAAATAAAGGTTAGAAAACAAGAGTATAGTGCATAAATTCCTGCAAATAAGACTCAAGTTAGTAGAATTTTGTTCTTCTGTACCACGGATCCCACGGTTCCCTCTTTTGTGGGATCCGTCTAGGCAATTTCCAGGGATCCGTCTGTCTGGTGACAGATTTATCAGCAAAGGTGATATATCAAACAATGCTAAATATGGAAGTAAGATATGTATACAAACAACAAACATATACTCAAAGTAATATGGCAAATAAGTTATCATTCAATAAACAAAAAGATAATCAAGAAATCTCTAAAACTAAGAGAATGATCTAGCCATACATATTCTACTAATACTAATTAGTCACTAAAACTTAAAAAAGCAATAATGTGCTTGAATCTAAGGATGAGTAGACTTGTTGATTTGGTCCAATCTTTCAAGAAGATGATTGAACATGAAATGTAATTCATTTCTTACTTCTTGAACAAGTCCTTGGGTTTTTAGACAATTTGAGCAATTATTGTCTTGATTAGGAACCGGAGGAAAATGGATGTTTTGAGGAGGCTCTACGAATGATGGTGGGGTTTCATTAAGCGAAGTAGGGTGAGGTTCTACTAAGAATGAGGGTGGTGGTGATGGATATTCCTCCATATGATCAAGTCCTTGGTGGTTCCTTGTTTCCAATGATGGACTAGTCTGTGTTGTAGGTGGTTCCCTATTTAACGAGAAGGTTGGTGAGTTGGAGGTTCTCGGTGGTGAATGCTCTAATGAATAGAGATTTGGGTGAGGATGAGGCTCGTTGAATGAGTGTAATCCATGCTCTAGGAATGAGGGCCTAGATGGTTTGCTAGAGCTAGCTATGTTTGGTTTTGAACTAGATGACCCTTTTTCTAGTCCAAAGGGTTTGATGCTAATTCTTGCGGTTCTCTTGGCAATTGTTGAATGGGTTTGTTGAGGTGGGATTCTAGCATTGTTATCTCTTACGGGAGATGATTCGGTGGAGGAAATCTCATGAATCATGTGACCATTTCTTTTGGATGAACCTTTGGTTGAAGAGTTATTGCTAAGTGCTTTGGTCATGGTGATGGTAAGGATGCAATATAAGCTTCTAACTACTGATTTTTGAGAGCTAGGTGTGAGTGATGATTTAACCTTAAGAGTGTTTGGTTTATAAAGGATAATTTTGAATTAGGGAATTAAATTCTTGACCACTAAGAGGATTAAGCATGCACTTAGGATATTGTTCAGCTCTAGAAATACATTAAATGGTAACTAAAAGTGGTTAGATAACCAAAAGGTGGCTTAAATTTGAAGAGGGAAGCTGATTAAAGTTTTTCTGCAGACACGGATCTCACGGATCCCTCTCAGCAGGGATCCGTCTGGTTATAAACCAGGGATCCGTCTGTCAGACAGATACTTGATGAGATGATTGTGCTTTTTGTAAGGTCTGGTACCCATATATCTTGAGGTTTTGACTTTCCTTTGATGTCTTGAGTAGTGGATGTCTTAAATGCTCAACCATAAGGGGTAAGGGTGCTTAATGATGGTTTTGGGTAGGAAAATAGATTTTAGATAGTCTAACTAAGTGCTTGAGAAGGATACTATTTGATTGGAGATGAAAAAGTGACGGCAATTAGTCCTAGAAGTCAGATGATGGTCCAAGAAAAATTTAATAAAATCTTAAAAAATAAAGAAAAATGAAAAACTAGTTTTGAGCCTATTTTTAGGTTAAAAGTGACTAAACTCAATTTGCTAAAATTGATGGATATATCAAACTAAGTGTTATGAGATGTGAGAAATAAAGTGTGAGCGTTGGAGCGGAAATATGGTGAGTTTTGATGAGTTGATAAATCAAAAATATTTTGAAATAGATCCTAAGTAAGCTATGGGTGAGTGTGAAGCTTTCAAATGTTTGAGGAAGACTTAGTTGGTTCTAATGTCTTATGTTTGACTAGTGTGAGGTGATCTAGTGAGCTATTTTTTATGTAAGCAAGTCTGTATTGCTCATCTGTAGTCACGGATCCCACGGTTCCCTTCTGGGAGGGATCCGGCTAGTTATAATGCTGGGATCCGCCTACTGCAGATCAGAAGGCTTTCAGCAAATGTGCAATTTTGCACTCTTTAGCAAATGCTTCTCCTAGTTGTTTCTATAAGGACTAAATGCAAGAACACATCAAGTATAATGCATAGCACATGTGGGGGGACTAAAGGTACCTAAAGATGAGTGACGACGACTACTTGAAGAAGTCGTAAAATCTCATCCTACACGTTCCTAAGTTAAGATTGTTTAATGCCAAGTTATGTCAATAGCTACATACTACATCCTACACTACATAAGTATTTGTTCAGATGTTACAACCCATTGTTTCAAATTGTTTTCACAAATTAAGGTCCTATGACCTTACCTTACTCCTCCACTACTTCCCGTCTTCACCCCTCATCCACTCTTTATCACACCATCTCTACTTTTTTTTCTTCAAGAAGTTGGCGAAGCACTTGAAAATTCCCTTGGTTTGTTGCCATTCGGGTGATGGGCTAGGAATGTCCGGCAATTGGTTGATGTAATCCAAGGGGTCGAGATCGTTATTTCCGAGTGGGTTGCTACTACCTTCACCTTCTCTTTGCCTCTCCCTTTCATCCGAGGAATCCGTGGGTAGGTGAGGCCTTTTACCTTCCATCATAAACCTTGTAGTTCTACCCTCGGTCAATGACACCATAACTTTGTTGCAAAAGCTATGATCATAGGATTGCGGAGAAGGATCTAATGCAAAGATGAATTTAGCAAGACGGGTTAGGAGCATTGCTTACGGGAGCACCATTTTGTCCATGCTTCTTACACTTTCCATTCTCTTAATCATGTAGTAAGCAAGGTTGAAGCGAGTCTCGGTCACTAGGCAATAGATCATGAAACTTAGACATGCGTTGGGGTGATCCTTGTTTCCTACTAGGCACAACACATTCTCCCTTACCACATTTTCCCATTTCCTATACAATGCATACATCTCGGAGAGCTCCATTTGGAAAGGATCCATATAGATCACTTTCGAATTCCTAGTGACCCTTGATGGGGATGCTCTTGGCATGAACATGGTGTCCCTCACCGTGGTTGCTTCCGGGATTAACATGTGATAGATTTCATGATGATCAACCATAGTGTGTATCTCTACCAAAGACCACTCATTAGAATACATGCAAACACCTTGATATGGAACCCCTACTATTCTTCCAAACTCCACAAGCGAAAGAGTGTACTCATGCTCATTAATGATGATGACAATTGAGATGGACCCATCATCATTTCTAACTATCCTCATTGTCTTGTAGAACTCGAGTACGAAAACCGGGCAAATTTGTTCGTTTATGTCCAATAAACAATCAAAGCCAATGGTCCAAAAAACTTGTCTTATGTCGGTGTTAGCAAGAAATGATGGTTCTACTACTCGACCTTCGTGAAAAAGTCTCTTTTCGAGCATTTTAAAGGCTTTCCTATCTTCCGGGTTAAGTCCATCTTTCCTATGGTACATTGGTATGTAATGAGCGGTATCTTGATAGTCTTGTTGTCAGTTACTTGGCATGATTGTTCCTAAACAACACAACCACAATGTGGTGTTAATTGTGAATAGTAACCTAAAGGGTTTGATCACAATTTTGCTCAAATCATTTTTATTGAATTCAAGAAATGAGTTTAATTTGTATTAACAATGTTAATTCTTTGATTTGGATTATCTTATAAAACAATGTGGTAACAAATTATGATAAACCCATTTGAACCCAACTTCTAAAAATGAAGAAATTATAATCCTAGAAATCAAGGAATTAAATTAACAGTGTAGTGAAGATTATACTTACGCAAAAGATTGTTATGCTTGAAGGAAATGATCAAATTGCTCTTGTTAACAGTAATTGGGTTTTTGTTTGTGAGTATTTGAAGGGAAAGTGATTGTGGAACTTCCACAATGATCATTACTAACTTATGCTGTCTTCTGTTGCACGGATCCCGCGGATCCCTCTCATTTGGGATCCGGCTAGTTCAAACTCAGGGATCCGGCATGACAGCAAAAATCTGTTTAAGCATTCCTTGATAACTTTGGCTTGGGAGTTCTAAAATGCCTAGAGTTTGATGTTTAAGCTCTATAACTTATGATTTTTGGGTTTTGACGGTTTAATACTAATCCTATTTGACGAGAATCCCTTTTTATGAATTAGTCACAATTCTTGGGAAGTTTTTCAAAGATTATGATAAAATCCCATTTTATCATAATATAAGAAATTTCACATGGATATTTATTGACATAGGTGAAGTGTCAATAATCCTTTTGTGATGAATAATGATTGAGGCTATCGAATATCCGAGATATCATTATTATAGATTAGTAGAGTAGTCTATACAAATCAATCGAAGAATACTATTCTTGATGATGGCTTTCATATAGATAACTAATCGGGTAATTACAAATAGAGATTAATTTTACAACTAAGATTTTAACAATATTAAAACAAATGTAAATTATTAACGATCATACCTGTGGAAAACTAGAAGGGGGGTTGAATAGTTTTACCAATTTAAATATTTAGATCGACTTATGTCAATCTATTTGGTTGTTTATGTTGGACGTTGATAGATAGATATATAAACGTGTAATGAAAGATAAAGAGTAAGAAGCACATCACCACGACACAAGTATTTATAGTGGTTCGGCTACAAGGACACCTTCCTTGCCCTACTCCACTCCCCGAGTCACCTACTCGAGAGTTCGTAAGCACTACACCAACTCCTTATGGCGGAGAAGCCTTCACAACGTCGCTTAACCTTTTTCCGGTACAAAGCTAAATACCAAGTTCTTCCACACCAAGGCGAACCACACCTAACACAATGTCGCCTACCCTTTATACGGTGCTAGGCTAACCACCGAGTTCTTTCACACCAAGGAGAACTGATCCTATCACAACGTCGCCTACCCTTTATTAGGTACTAGGCTAAGCACCTAGTTCCATTACTATAGAGGAACTACTACCCTTCACAACACAACACCTAATATCAAGGAGATCCACTCCTTGTTACAATACCATCAAGGATATCACCATCCTTGGAAATAAACAAATACTTATATGTATAACGATGCACCTCATCGATTATATGACCTAGGCATTCTTCCCAAATGCGACTTGATTTGATTCTTCGACATCCTTCACTAATTCCTTAGACACAACGCTTGGCACCCTTCACTAATGCCTTCGTCTTGACACCTTTAGTATTCTTCACTAATGCTTTGACACGGATGATGAGCACCTTTCACTAAGAGTAAATTGCATTTTTGGTCCCTGTGGTTTGGCCAAATTGCAGGTTTGGTCCCCATCCTTTCGAAAGTGCAACGATGGTCCTCATTTTGAAGTTTTGGTTGCATGTTTGGTCCCTGGCCAAACTTAAATGACTAAAGTACCCTTGTCTTCTTCCCCTGATTATTTTTTATTTTTACTTATTCATAACAATAAATAGGGTTTTAACCTACCTTTGTTTACACTCCCCACTTATTTTCTTTAAAGAGTTTTACTAAAAAATCAAACACAAACTAGAATTTGTGCCACCACCAGTTCTCTTTTTCCTATGAAAATAAAACCCAATTACTTTATCAATCCACTGCAAACGGTTGTTCCTCATTTTCTTTAAATCAAAAGAGAGTCGAAGGCTTTCCCTATTTATTGGTACTCAAGACCAAGTAACAAGCAAACCAAATAAGCCCTCACCTAGAGCCAAGCTCTCGGTTTGGCTGTCTCGACACACACGACGCAACACACGACTCAAACACGAATACCAACAAGTTTATAACACATTTTTATTATCAAGAAATCATTTCCCATGTTTTAATAACCAAACCGACATGTGACCGAGTCAACTCGTGACTCAACCACGAGTTAT
Source organism: Chrysanthemum seticuspe (assembly GCA_019973895.1). NCBI lineage: Eukaryota > Viridiplantae > Streptophyta > Magnoliopsida > Asterales > Asteraceae > Chrysanthemum > Chrysanthemum seticuspe. The sequence goes on from BPTQ01000008.1 coordinate 87,232,646, forward strand.
CAAGAAATATGAGTCAAAACTCGTGGGTTTTAACCTACCTTTGTTTACAACACAAAAAGAGAACTGGTGGTGGCGTTGTGGTGAGGTGGTGGTGGCGCGTGAGTGGTTAACGAGAGGTGGGGGGAGGGTTTTAGGCGTGTGACCTAGTGGATCGGAAAGAGGGGAGAGTGGGGAGTGTTTTGAGGTGGGTGGTGTAGTGTGGATGGCGGCGGTGTGGTGGTGGTGGCGGCTTAAAGGTGGCCGGAGGCTATAATAGTTTTCACAAGTATTGTAGCCTCGGTATAGATCTGTTTGGTGTGGGGATTTGCTGGGAAATCAGAGTCGATGTTCTAGTTTGATATTGAAGACACGAGGTTCTAGTTTTGGGATATGAATTTGTGTTTGATATTATCTGGGTTCTTGTATATGTTCTTGTTATTGGATGAATAAATAAAAAGAAAAAATAATCAGAAAATTAAAGAGGAAGAAGACAAGGGTACTTTAGTCATTTAAGTTTGGCCAGGGACCAAACATGCAACCAAAACTTCAAAATGAGGACCATCGTTGCACTTTCGAAAGGATGGGGACCAAACCTGCAATTTGGCCAAACCACAGGGACCAAAAATGCAATTTACTCTTTCATTAATGCTTTCATCTTGACACTTTTGACATTCTTCACTAATGCCTTCAACCCAACATCTATGAAGAAAGTAAGAACTATCAACAAGAGAACCTTAGTTGTCTTGATGATGACAAAGCATGGCAACTCATGGACTTGAGATTGCACGTCTTCAAGAAGTGGTGATCTCGCCTTTAAGAGGAACCTAGAAGATCACACAAAAACAAAAGACAAACTACATAGATCACTTGGATCTGAGGTTAGAGGGATATAATATTTGGGGAAGTATATGTGTGAAGTGGTGAATAGAAAGGAAGAAATGGCTCTCTATTTATAGAGAAAATTCTCTACTGTTCCCCGGATCCCACGGATCCCTACCACAAGGGATCCGGCTAGCACAAAGCCAGGGATCCGTGGAACGCTCCTCTTTGCCCATGGGTAATTTTGGTTATGGGTCATGGGTCATGGGTCATGGGTTGATCCATGGTTTTCTTTCTAGATACAATGTATCTTATGGATACAATGAACTTGGTTAAGTGGTATATATAAAACCAAGGGTTATGGGTCAATACCATATGCTAGTTTTTTACCCATTTTAGTATTTACATGTTTTTACCCATTTTAGTATACTTAGTTTAAGTATATGCTAACCCAATATGTAAACACTAGTTGTTGTACATATGTATCTAAATCATAAAATCACTTATACTTGTTTTAGTGTTTTATGTGAAAACGTAAGTGTGTTAGGAAACTATTAACCCAAACTATTTACGTTTTCTATTTGTTTCGTTAAAATGATTTTATGTTTGTTATCGACAAAACATTAGAAGATCGTAAAATATAAATAAACGTTTTTACGGCTTATTTGTATTAACAATCTCCCCCTTTTTGTTGATGAATAAACATAAAATTATTTTAAGGAAAAGCTAAAATTCGTAAAAGTTTGAATTTGTAGTTTTTACTTTCTTCTCCCCCTTTTTGTCGAAACAAAAAGTGTTAAAAGAAACTAACACAATTTTTATAAGAAAAAGTATGTAAAAATGTAAAGAGAGCAAGTGACGGGAATGGTACTCGTCTTAACTTCCCCTTGACGAGTCCATCCCTTTGAGAGGGCGTCAAGTACATAACGTAAATAAACTAATGTGTTTGCAATTTATGTTTGCAAATGGTTCGTCTATGTGACGAAAACTTGCTCCCCCTTGAAGATTGCAAAGTTGCAATGGGGTGTCATGAAGTATAGTCCAAAATCGGATTAAGTTGCAAATTTTTTTGCAATTTCGTTTGACACAAAGCTCCCCCTAGCTTTATGGTGTCAAAATCTTCATGTGTATTTTGAAAAATCTACAAAGTAAAGGTTAGAGAACAAGAGTATAGTGCATAATTTCATGCAAATAAACTCAAGTTAGTAGAAGTTTGTGCTTCTGACCCACGGATCCCGCGGTTCCCTTCTTGAAGGGATCCGTCTAGGCATTTTGGAGGGATCCGGCTGTCTGTTGACAGTTTCTTCAGCAATGAGAGTGTTTCAATCAATGCTAGCGAATATGTGAGGTAGTATATGATATATCAAGCACAACACATAAAGCACATAACAACTATGGCATATAGATATTCATTCAATAAAAACAAGAGATGATCAACCAAATCTCTAAAACTAAGAGAATGAACTAGCCATACAAGCGCTACTAATGCTAATGAGTTATCAAACTCTAGATTCAACTAAAAGCTTAATGATGATCAAGGACAAGATAAGTTTTCCTAAACATTCTAAGTTTGAGCTTGTGACTATGATGCTCATTGTAGTTTAGGCTTGTTGACGTCTTCGAAACGTTCGAGGAGGTGATAAAACATGAAACGTTGCTAACATAGGAAGATGAGTTGAAATGATTGTTTTAGCAATGTTAGACATAAACTGACACCCGGATCCCACGGTTCCCTCCTTGGAGGGATCCGGCTAGGCTAATCCTAGGGATCCGGCTCTCAGCAGTTATGACAGGTTTGAAATGAGGTTTCTAGGAGCTAAAGCCTATCTCATTTTGAGTGTTTCAGTTTTCCTCAGTGTTTTAAGATGAGAGGGTATTTGAATGATCAAAGGTAATAAGTGTTATAGCAAATGATTGCTTCTTATGGAAAGGAGATGGGACAAGATGACTACCAATGGATGTCCAAGGATAACACTAAGAGTTTTGGTGGTGTCAAGTCATAATAAATGATCCTAGTGATCAGATTTAAGCTTGAGGTGAAACTTAAAAAATTCTTAAAAATCACAAGAATTGAAAAACTAATTTTTGTCTCACTCTGAGATAAAAATGATTAGAAATAATTTCCTAAAATTTGTCCGCTTAAGTGTTTTGAAAGATGAGAAATAGTTTATGAGTATTGAAGCGGAAATATGGTGAGTTTTGATGTGTTGATAAATCAAGAGGCATTTTGACTAAGGTCTTAAGTAAGCCTTTCTCATCTTTGAAGTGGTTTTAGTTGGATTCTAAAATCATATGCTTAGCTAATGTGATGTTATCTAGAAAGTTATCTTGATGCAAGGAATGTTGTATTGCTGATCTGATGTCACGGATCCCACGGTTCCCTTATGGGAGGGATCCGGCTAGGCTAATCCTAGGGATCCGGCATCTGCAGATCAGAATCTTCACATAAATGATGTGCAGATTTTGCACACTAATAAATCTATAAACAAAGCAATAAGAACAAGCATGTCATCACAAAACACCACTTATAAAAGCATGATAAAGTAACAATATCCAAATTACCATAAACCAAAAGTGCTAAAACGTAATCATCCAAACATAAAATAAAGGAAAATAAGCATATTCCTATTGTCTCTTTCGTCAATCCTTTCTTTTCCTTTTTGACGGCTTAGTGAGGTTGTAAGCAAGGTTTTGAACCATGCCCCTCAATTGTTTAAATTCCGCGGTCTCATTTGGAATGGTTAGAAGTTGTTCGTAGTAGTCAAAGGGTTCCAATTTGATGTTGGCTATGGGGTCGACGTCTGCCTCATCTTCATCTTCTTCTTCTTCACCGGCCGAGGAGTCCAAGAGAGCTTCAGGTTTCTTTCCATTGACCATGAACCGTTTAGGAGGTTGTTTGGTAAGAGGTACCATGACGTGATCGGAAAGGTAATGATCATCGTTGATAGGAGATGGTTGCAATGCACTAACATACTTACAAAGTCGTGTTAGGAGCATACCATACGGAAGTACCATGTTGGAAGCTTTGAATACCCCATCCATTCTCCTTACCATGTAATAGGCAAGATTAAATGGCCTTTGGTGGGTAAGACAATAGATCATTTGCACATGACATGCGTTTGGATGATTTTTGTTTCCAACTAGGCTAATGACGTTTTCCCTAAGGATTTCTTCCCATTTTATAAACATGGGATGCATTTCGAAAAGTTCCATTTGAAAGGGATCACGGTGAATGAGCTTTTTGTTACGGTTGTAACGGGATTGGTCGGTCCTAACTTTGAAGATAGTATCTCGAATGGTTTTGGGATCGTCGAGAGGAGTGTTATAGAGAGGCTTAGGATCAAGTGCAAGGTTTTGAGCGTTAATTGCCCAGTCTTGAGAGTACATACAAATTCCTTCACAAGGAATGCGAAGAATTTGAGCAAAGGTGTTGAGAGGAAGAATAAAGTTTTGTTTGTTGATGATGAAGGCGATTGAGATGCTATTGTCGGTGTTTCTAATGATCCTAAAGCTTTTGTAAAATTCAAAAATGAAGACCGGAAAAATTTGTTCATCTAAGTCAAGGAAACAATCAAAGTTGATTGTCGAGAAAACTTAACGAATGTCGGTATCTTCAAGGAAACATTCCTTGACTACACGACCTTCGTGGATAAGTCGTTTTACAAGGCTTTTGAATATTTTATGGTCGGTTTTGGTCAATCCCTTTTTACGATAGTAATGAGTAAGGTAATGGAGGGTGTCATGATAATCTTGTTGAGTGGCTTTGGGCATGGTTGGTCCTAAAAATACAAATTTTCAATTAGGTAAAATTAGTTGGGATGGGTTTATGGTTTTGATTTGTATTAACAATGTTGTGAACACAATGTGATTTTGTTAAAACCCCCTTTTCATGATTAATTTGAAAAAAACCCTAATTAAATTAATTGATTAGAAATTAAGAAACCATAAACCCTAGGATGAGGATGATGAAAATTAGAACAAGTTAATGTAATTACTTACAATGGTGTTCTAGGAAGGAATACTTGAAAGTATGGAAGCCAATGAGGATGAATTCTGTAGCTTAGTCGTTTTTGTGTTATGTGAATAGAGGGAAAAAGATCAGTGGTAATTTTTTGAAAGTGTATAGCTGAGTTCTGTTCCACGGTTCCCCCGGATCCCTTGTATTTGGGATCCGGCTAGTACAACTAGAGGGATCCGGCTACTGTGGACAGAAAAAGGGTTGTTTAGCATTATTTTTGTAGTAGACTTATAACTAGCTTACTAAAAAATAGTTTGGAAGTATTAGATGAGGATTGTTTATGGATGACGGGTTTTGATGAATCACATATCGATGGTTCATATGTGACAACGGCGTTAGCTTGACGAATCAAGAGGAATCCCATTCCTGATGATGAAAAAGACAGAAGAGTGACGAAAGAGACTTCTTATGATGCTAATAATTTTTAAACAAAGAAAACTATGAAATAAATTAAACTCGTGTAACCTATCTAGTGAAAAGTAAAACATACCTCTATGCTTCTTGGTTTGGCGTACTATCAAAAATACTTCATGAGCTTTTAAAGTAATCCTTTGTACTTGGTGTACGTAGGTTGTGATTACTTTTTAGATCCTTCCTTGAATGTTGACTTCATTATTCTTTGAATATAGATGAAGATTTTTGGAGAGATTCTAGCATGAAGATTTCTTGAAAAAAGAATTGTTAGAATGACCTATCAATGTCCAACAAGTGATTTAAAAGAAATATGACCTTTTTTAAAAAAAAATCCTTCTTTGTAGTTTTCAAACATACACGGATCGTATCAAGTCTTTTTAGTACAACATACTTTAAGAAACTTGGTAACGAAGCTCTGATGCCAATTGTGGAAAATTAGAAGGGGGGGTTGAATAGTTTTACCAATTTAAAACTTCCTTTTAAATATTTAGATCGACTTATGTCAATCTATTTGGTTTTTTATGTTGGACGTTGATAGATAGACAGATATATTGTTGGAATCACTCCTAAACTATATTTCAAGTGTTAGTGATTCATATGTAATAGTTAGCTTAATATGGCTTTTATGTTAGTAATCAAGGCTAGGCTTATGTAGAAAGCCCATAAGCCTAGGCCAAGCCCAATAAGTAAAAGGATGGGAACTTGGAGTGTTGCCCTAGTTCCCTCCTATAAATACTCTTGTATAACCCTCACTTGAGGGTTGGTTGTTCATTTTATTCATTGCACCTTACGCATAACTATTCTCATTTAATTCGTGTGTGTTTAACTTGTTCAACCGATCACTCTTCTCCTCTATTTCTTATATCAATGCTTGTGTTACTAATATGGTGACCTAACAGTGGTATCAGAGCCAAATAGTTGGGTGAACATATTTTGTTTTTGAAGTTTTGTGGTTTACGCGTAAAACTGTTTCATACTTTGTCACGTTTAAAAACGTATTTTTTACACTTTTCAATCCAAGATTCTTGTACTTTCATCGTTTTAAGGTGTTAAAATATCTGTTTTTAGCAAAAAGTTTCAAACTTTACGTGTGAATCATTGTTTTTAAGCTTGGTTTTATACGTGGTTTCATTTCTACGCATAAGGTGTTTAGTAGCTTTGGATCATCAAGTTTCACACTCTTGTGTTATTTTGGTGATATTGAAGCTGTTTCATCACAAAAATCTAGTTTAGAAACATCGTTGGGCAGAAATCCAGTTTTGGTTGCTTTCTACGTGTAAGAAAACCCTAATCTTACGCGTAAGACATCCGTGATTTGATCTTCAGTTTTCGTGGTTTACTCAGTGTTTTCTTGCTTGGATAAGCCTGAAAACACTTCGACTTTGGATATCCTTTGCACTGTGATAGTGTAAAAGATTTTTTGGGCAAAACCCTAATCTTACGCATAAGCTCAAACTTATGCGTAGAACTCATTACGCATAAGATTATTCTTACGCCTAAGCTCTGTCTTTCGCATAAGCTAATCCTACGCCTAAGTTTTCTACGCTTAACTTTTAGTTTACGCATAACTTTAGTGTTTTTTCAATTCTTACGCATAACTATCACGTTTACGCGTAAGTTTGGTGTTTTTACGCTTAAGTGTTACTTTGCCTACACTTGGTTTCTACGCCTAAGGATACTTCATCAACAACGTTTCATTCGACTACAAAGATCCATTTAACAACACAAGTTTTCAACATGTCACAACCACCATACTCTAGCTATTTTTTTTACACTTATAATCAATAACAACAACAACAACAACTAACTCCACAACATCAACAATTTAATCAACAACAACAAATTTATCAACAACAATTTAATCAACAACATACTCCACAACTAGGAGCAATTCCACCACAAATGGTTCAACCACCACCTAGTCTTCAAGTACAACCTTACACAAACTTCTATAATCAACATCAATCCAGGAGTACTATGAAGGAACCGACATGGTTTGGCAAGATGTGTGAAGCCTTAAGTAGCCAACAATCAATTCATGAAGCTGGCTCACTTGATAGACCTCCAATGCTCACTCCCGGTAATTATGATCAATGGGTGATAAGGTTCTTTAGGTTTTGTGATCTAAAGAAGCCATATGGAAAGTTCTTAAAGAAGGTCATTATGGAAGGTCCATTTCAGATGCCTACTGTTGTCACACCTGCAGATCCAGATGCCAATCCACCAAGAGATGCTGCCACCAACATTGCAACTATCTCAGACCTCACTGCTGATGAACTTCTACATTTTGAAGCCGATGAACTAGCAATGCAATACATCCTTTTAGGATTACCCAATCCAATCCTTCGAAGTGTTGATGCTCAAAAGACTGCAAAAGCAATGTGGGAACATATTCATCTTCTTATGGAAGGCAAAACACTCAATCAGGAAGACATGGAATCCAAAATATACTTGGCTTATGAACACTTCATGATTGAACCAGGAGAGACTTTAGAGTCATATCATCATCGTTTTTCAGACATCATTAACGATTTGGACAAACACAACATCATCATGCCACGAATTGCTGTCAACACTAAGTTCCTAAGTAGTCTTGGTCCGGAATGGGAGAAGTATGTCATTTTTCTCCGTCAAGCTAAGAATCTTCATCATGCTACATACGGATTGTTGTACGACTATCTGAAGCCTCACCAAAAAGAAGTTGACAAAGAAAGGACTATCCGTGGACTCCCGGCTTCACAGTCACTTCCGGACAATCAACAACTTGCTTTATGGGCTCAAACTAATCTTCCTCCTCAAACAGCTCCTCAACCCGCTCCTCAACCAACTACAACCATCACATCATATGATCCGTCACAACAACAACCTCAAAAAACTCAATTGGTTCCATACAACAACAACAATGCTCAAGCACTTTACAGTGAAGCTGATGAGGACTCCGATGCTTTCGATGAATTGCAACAAGGATTTGTCATGATTGCTAAAGCCTTCAGCCGGCATACAAACAAATCCAACAATCGCATTCGTTCCTCATCAAACACAAGGAATCAGGCTGTTGTGAACAATGGACGCGTTGAAGTTCAGAATCGTGGTTATGGTCGTCAGATGGGAGGTGGTCAAGGGTTTAATGCTATGGGAAGGAATAACATAGGTGCTCCGCAACAACAAAGGGCTCAAGTGGTTGAACAGGGAAATGCTCAGAATGGGGTTAATGGTCTTCGTTGTTATAACTGTAATGAGAAGGGTCATCTGGCTAATGCATGTCCTAAGCCGAGGATAAGAGGCAGTGCTTATCACAAAGAGGCGTTGCTCTTGGCTCTCAAGGATGAAGCTGGTGGAACTCTTATCAACAAGGAACAGAGCTTTATGGCAGATGCAGATTCTGATGATGATATGGAGGACTTGCAGGCTAATGCAGCAGTGATGTTGATGGCACAAATGCAAGCTCTACACATGAGTGATATAGGCCCAGTGTATGACACTGATGGCTTGTCTCAGGTACCGGAACAAAATATACTCATCACTGATCTGATATCTCCGCTAATTTCTTCATCCAACAAGGATCAGAGTGTTCAACATGAGCCATCCACATCTCATTCCGATGATTATCAAATAGATCCTGTAGTTATATTTGACGATCAAGATAACCTTATGGTTAATATTGATAATCAAGTTGACTCCGTGATTATATTTGAGGATCTAAATAATGACCATGTTGAGACTCACGTTGAACAAGATGAGCTTTTGTCTAATAGATAAATTGAGCTCCTGACCTTAATTAAAGACCAAGAATCTCGTTTGGAAATTTGCAAGCAATTAAAAGATAAAAATGCACTGTTAATTAGGGATAATGAATGCTTAATTAGACAAATCAACGTTTTTAAAACTCAAGAAAAACGTGAACAAGGTTTTGAAGTCGCTTTTGCTAAATCGCATCAAAACAAAAAATCATTAGAACGACAGATACGTGATCTAGCCGCATCCAAGAATGCTTTGTTGTCTCAAATAGAACAACTGAAACATGAACATAAACAACAACTTAACGCTCTTACTTTGGAAACTCAAAAAGCCAAGGCTGAGTTGTTAAATTGTCAAAAACAGTTCTCTGAGTACAAAAAGCATTCAACGAAACGAATAGATAACTATCTTGAAGAAATTGTCGACTTACAACACAAAATCAAAGAGTTTCGAAATGTTGTTTATAAACATGGTGAGTCAGTCACAACTATTCAAAAGTTTACTTTTAAACCAAATCCAAATGGATATGGACCGATTCTTGTTGATTACAAACCTAAGTTTTCAAATAGAGCATTCAAACCAAATCTTGAAGTTTACAGTGCAGAACATAGAATTGATGATTCAATTATGACTGTTGTTGAATATAAACGCATGGAGGAATTAGATGCAGATGACGAGAGTCGGTCAAAAATGGAAAATGTCGTTTATAACAAACCATTTAACTATTCAAGCCGTAACTTTTGTCACACAACAAGATACTTCTAACAAACCTTTTGTTATCACATCAGTTTCTGAAGTTAGTCCCAAACACAATGGTGCACAAATAAATGGTCCTTTACCTTCACTTAGTGAAGTTAAAACAAAAGCCGAAAGTTGTCACCTTATAAAATACTTTGACACTTTCTTATATGATATCAAAATTTTGGAACGTGAGATTGAATTTCATTCTGAAATAAATGTTGAACATTTTCAATCGCCTCTGACGCGAGAACAAAGAGATATTCTTCAGAAAAGAATTTTACCCCATGTCAAAAATTTGAAAACCTGTGCACTATATTGGGAACGGGATTTTCACAAGGAACTTGGTCTCATGAAAACAGTTTTCGAGAAAACAGAAACATCGATTTCAAATACTAAACGTAAAAAGAAATTGTTGCGAAAAGATGTTGATCGACTCTTGGAAGATGTTACCTGTGCTGATATCAATAATCTTGTGTTATTACAATCTGTTGCATATGCATGTGATCATATCCCTGCTGATTCTGTTGATTCTGTTGATATTGTTGAGAATACTGATAATGTGCACCAGATCGAATCTTTAAAAGTTGAAAATGAACGATTGTTAAACGAACTTTCAAATTTAAAACGTCGTCTTCAATGGTGTCAAAAGGATTGTCAAAATCGTGAACTTTCTCTACAAAACAAACTCACCCAGTTGCGCTCAAAATCTTTTGATCCCAAAATTGAGCAACTGGATGATCAAAACGTGTATTTGAAATATCAAATCTCAAAATATGAACAAGAAATTGCAAAAGTTAAAAAGGAATATGGTGTCATATTTGATTTACTCAAACAGACTCGTAATGCAGCATCAAACGAACTTGATCATTATCTTGCACACACTAAAGAAGTCATGAATTTTTCAGGAAATCTTCCTTCTGAAAATCAAGATTTGGTGCACACTATCATTAAGTTAAGGGAGATGTTAGGAAAGTATGAACAAGTTCAGCCTAGCATCATTAAGAGAATTGCACCTGTAACACTTAGCAAACGTGAACCCAGATTGCCTACTGACAAAACACAAGATACTAATGTGCTTCCCTCTACTGAAACAAGAATAGTTGCCTCTTTTCCAAACGTCTGCACTTCACAGCCTAGGAGCAATACAAGGAAGAATAGGAAGTTGCGACCTAAGAAAAGATCAATAAAGAATGCTGAAGTAGAAGAACACCCTAGGACTTTGAATAAGACTCAAGTTGCAACCACTTTAGATATTGCGTCTGACAAATGTAATGGAAAAAGTGTTGTAACGAATGCTAAACCTTTAAGTACTTTGATATTCAGTCTGAAGCTTCTTGTGTTATTTGTCGTAAAAGAATGCTTTCTGATTGTCATGACAAATGTGTTGCTAGAGCTATCTTGTCTCGTTTACGGAATCCTAAGACCCAGAATACCTCTAGGCCCACTAATATTTCTAAGTCTGTGCTTGGTAAACCGCCCTCTTTAGATTCTAAGAAACGCATTGATATCCCTGTAGCTCCAGTATCACCTCCAAGGAATGTAGTACCACCTAGTGCATTCACTAAGACTAAAGCTAAGACTAGTTGGAGATGGCAGAAATAGATACATAATACACTAGGATTTAAATGGATGCCTAAAATAATTGATGTGTGTATTTCTACTATAACTGCTTCGGAACCCTCTAACACTTCGGGTTCCACATCTACTTCTATTCCATCTGTGTCGTCTATGTGTAATGCAGGTGATACAGATCATCCTTTGGATTGTTGATAACGGATGTTCCCGACACATGACATGCAATCTTAAACTGTTATCAAACTTTATTGCAAAGTTCATTGGCACTGTCAGATTCGGGAATGATCACTTCGCAGCTATCATGGGCTACGGAGATTATATCAATGGCAATATCGAAATTAGCAGGGTTTATTATGTGGAAGGCCTCGGTCACAATCTCTTTTCAGTCGGTCAATTCTGTGATGGAGACTTGGAAGTTGCTTTTCGGGAGAAAACTTATTTCATTCGTGATCTACAAGGAAACGATATTAGGTCTGGCTCTCGCAATTCTAGTCTGTACACAATCTCAATGAAAGACATGGTTGCTTCATTACCCATCTGCCTACTTTCAAAGGCAACACCAACAAAATCCTGGAAATGGCACCGTCGTCTCTCACATTTAAACTTTCAAACCATCACCAACCTTGCTCGACACAAACTTGTTGAAGGTCTCCTGAGATTCTGGTATTCTAAAGATCACCTTTGCTCAGCTTGTGAACAAGGGAAAATCACTCGTGCTCATTTTCCTTCAAAGGTGGAACACAGCTCTCAGCATGTGCTTCATCTTCTTCACATGGATTTGTGTGGCCCGATGCGCGTGCAAATGATTAATAGCAAACGCTACATCTTGGTAATTGTTGATGACTACTCATGATGGACTTGGGTCTACTTTCTTAGAAGTAAAGATCAAGCTCCACAGATGATCATCACCTTTCTCACGAAAATTCAAGTTCAGCTCCGGAACACCGTCCGCCAAATCAGAACAGACAAAGGAACTGAATTTGTGAACCAAACTCTTCGAGAATTTTATGAGAAAGTGGGAATTGAGCATCAGACATTTATTGCACGTACACCAGAACAAAACGGAGTTGTTGAAAGACGAAATTGTTCGTTAGTGGAAGCTGCAAGAACAATGTTAATCAATGCTAAACTTCCAGATTACTTGTGGGCAGAAGCTGTATCAACTGCATGCTATACTCAAAATCGTTCAATGATTACAAAACGCCACAACAAAACACCTTTTGAGCTTATCCACAACCATAAACCGAATCTCAAACACTTTCATGTATTTGGATCCCTTTGCTACCCAAATAATGATCGTGATGACTTTGGAAAGCTCAAAGCCAAAGCTGACATTGGAGTCTTTATTGGATACTGTGAGAATTCTAAAGGTTACCGGATCTGGAATCGTCGTACAAAGCAGGTTATGGAAACGATTCATGCTAATTTTGATGAACTTACAGAGATGGCTTCTGAGCATAACAGCTTGGAACCGGTCACAACCGTTTAAACTTTCCTCAAACCCCATCATCAGCTGAACCAAGCCCTCAGCTTACTCGTCAACAAATGGAAAAGCTCTTTGCTCCGCTGTTTACTGATGACATTGATGAACGTGCTCCAGGTGTATCCGCTGTTTCCGATGCTCAACCTGATCATACTCTTATACCTGATACACCTGCTACAACAACTACTGTTGAAGAAGCACCTCCAGTTGACTCTACCACAACAGTTGAACAAACTGCATCCAACGACGCTGAACCAGCTGATGATGTTCTTAATGAAGTACCCCCACCTGCAGATTTTGATCCAAATGCATTCTTTAACCCGTTTGCTAATGAAATTGCTGCACCTGATGTCGCGGAATCATCTTCAAGCCATTTGAATCCTCAAAATATGCACAATGTATACCAACATCAACTTTCTACACATCGTTGGACCAGAGACCATCCTCTTGAGAATATTATTGGTAACCTAAATCAACCAATCGTAACAAGACAACGTCTTCACACAGATAGTGAACATTGCATTTATGCACTCACTGTCTGCCAATCTGAACCTAAAAACATTAAAGACGCAATGACCAAAGACAACTGGATTGAATCCATGCAAGAAGAACTCAATCAGTTTAAACGTCTTGAAGTATGGGAATTGGTTAAAAGACCAACAGGGGTCTATGTCATTGGTCTAAAATGGATTTGGAAGAACAAATTGGATGCTAAAGGAAACGTAATTAGAAACAAGTCACGTTTGGTGGCTAAGGGTTATAGACAGGAAGAGGGTATTGACTTGTTAGGAATTAGAAAATTCAGTCGTCAAAAAGAGTCGGTCACCTCAAGTATAAGCATTCAATAGAAAGCTCGTAGTCGTAGTTATGATATGTAAGTTAGTAGTTTGTTAAGTAACACCGTGGAGGACGGACGTGTCTTTACCCACTGTATGCCTGATCTACAGCCCGTAGGTGGCGTTTATTTGTAAGACACTATAAATACCCTCTACCTCCCAAGGTAGAGGGTTGGAGCTTCAATACCATTTTTCTTTGTTTCACATAGTTCCCAACTCTCTTCCCTTTCTCTCTCTAGAACTTTCTCTCTCTAACACTTTTATACGCCTACTTGGATTATGGTTTAGTGTGTTTATGAAATCCTATATCTTACAATTGGTATCAGATCCAGGTTTGATCACTCATCTTTCATGCTCTTTGTTTTGGTGGATTTCATAAGGTTTTTGGGGTATTAAGTGTTTAGAAGAGTTGGATTCATTTGGACAAATTCTAGTGTTAAAGTTTGAATTTTGCTTGTACTTTTGTGTTTAGGATCATCATATGTGTTTATATTTTGAATTGGAAGGCTTAAATCATTGTGGTTTGGTTGTTTTTGATTGATAAAGTGGTTATTTGTGAAGATAGGACGAAGCGAGTTGAGTCTCGGACTTGTTTTTCTTCAAAGCGAGTTTCTTTGTTTCTGTATGCGAGTTAGTATATGCGACTTGGCTATTTAGCGAGTTGATTTTCATGCGACTTGGGTTCTAAGCGAGTTGTGTGTCTTGCGAGTTGATACTAAAGCGAGTTAGCTATTTAGCGACTTGTTCCATTAAGCGTGTTGACAGTGTTGCGAGTTGATGCTAATGCGACTTAGCTATTTAGCGAGTTGATTCCTTAAGCGAGTTGTCTCCTTGAGCGAGTTGGTTGTTTAGCGAGTTGATAACTAAGCGAGTTGTGTGTTTTGCTACTTGTCACTTCTTCGTGATACATTCTTACGGTTGTTCTTTTGGTTTAGTAAAATCCCGTGAAAGAATCAATTTCCCGGTTTAATCAAAGAATTGTAAAATCCCGTAGAACTTGTAATCATGGCAAACATCGTTCCTACTAGTGTTTCTTCCGTAGCTGAGGACGTTCAAGCAGCAGGGTCAGATACTCGTCCACCTATGCTTGACAGAACTGATTATGATTCATGGGCTCAAAGAATCAGACTGTACTGTCTTGGAAAGGAAAATGGGGTCAACATTCTCAAGTCAATCGATGAAGGACCTTATCGGGTTAAGACTACTAGAGACTTAATTTATACAGCTGCAGATGGAACAATGATATATGGAATAGACAGACCAAAGACATATGATGAGCTCGATGATAAGGAGAAAAAGAGATTCGATGCTGATATCAGGGCTTCTAACATCATACTTCAAGGTCTTCCAAAGGATATCTACAAGCTGATCAATCACAACACCGAAGCCAAGGCATTGTGGGATAATGTCAAGATGCTTCTCTCAGGTTCTGAATTAACTATTGAAGACAGAGAATCACAACTATATGATGACTTTGAGCACTTCAAGATGAGACCAGATGAGAGTGTCTATGAGTACTATGTGAGATTCCATAAGCTTGTGAACGATATGAGGAACATCAAAATGACCATGCCAAACATTCAGCTGAACTCAAAGTTTGTGAACAACATGAATCCCGAATGGCACAAGTTTGTCACATCGGTGAAGCTCACTAAAGGATTGAAGAATACAAACTATGAGCAACTGTATGCCTTCCTTCTCCAGAATGAGAGACATGCTATGTTTGAAAAAAGGATTCTGGAACAGTTCAAAACCAATCAGGGAGAAACAAGTTCATCAAATGATTCAACTGCGCTTTTCACCAATGATGGAACCACTACCAAAGCATCTCAAGTCATTCAAGATCCATACTTCAAACAGCCTGATGCCAATGCTGTCATGGAACACTTTATCAATAAGTTGGCTTATATGGTTAAACAAAATTTAACCTTCTCTCCACATACCAACAAACTTCACACTAACAATGAAATCAGGACTGCATCCAATCTACACAACCATGCTTTGGTCAGAGATGGAAAGGTTACAGTACAACAAGCTCAAGGAAGACAATATGAACAAAGAAAAGGTGGAGTAGGAGGAGGGTATGTGGAAAATCAGAATAGAGGAAGGAATGGAAATCAAGGACAAGTAAAGCCGATCAAGTGTTAAAACTGTGGAGGTGAGGGACACATTGCAAGGAACTGCACATCGCCAAAACGCCCTCAGAATGCAGAATTCTTCAGGGATAAGATGTTGCTTGTGCAAGCTCAGGATAATGGTGCAGCTTTGGATGAAGAGGAGTTGTTGTTTTTGGCTGAAGGAAATGCTAAGACATATGATGCAGATGTGGATGAGCAACCAATTCAGGAGAAAGGCCATAATCATCAGAATGCCTTTCAAGTAGCTGATTGTGATGCATACGACTCTGATGTTGATGAAGAACCTACTGCACAAACCATTTTCATGGCTAGCATTTCTCCAATGGTTTCTCCTAAAGTCTCTTCATCACCACAAGCTGGTCCATCCAAAGAGAAAATCATTTCTGAGGTACTTAAACTATACGATGAAGTTGATGAGCAAAAGATACATGATGAAGTACAATCAACTGTAATTATTGAGTCAGATATTGAAAATATGGGCAATGTCGATGTTGTCCCATATGATCAATATGTGAAACAAAGTGAAAGTGAGATTGTACCATGTGATGTATCTTATGCAGTCAATGATGACTATGCTTTTGAAGAATACATTGCATGTACCCCTGATGAGTCTGTTATCTCTGAACTTAATGCTTTGATGAGTGCTTATTCACTCATCATTTTTACCCATCTAAGACCACAAAAACGTCTAAAAACACAGAAATATAACCAATTATGCTGCAGATATTCTTGGAATGTGTTTTTATGTGTTTCAGGTACAAAGGATCGAAAACAGGGCAAAAACGGACAGAATTGAGCTTGGATTGGAAAACGTGCTTTGCAGACGGAGCCGGGAAGAGGATTTTCTACATTTTTGGATCCCGGGATGTATATTTGGAGTGAGAGTGGGAAAACAAACTTAAAACCAAACCCTAAATCCATAATTACCTTTCTACCTTTTACCCGAACCCAATTTATCATTTTACACTTAAAATATTTTTCACTAAAAACAATTATTTTTATTTTTAACCATTTTTTATTTACAACAATTAATTTTATTAAAACCAATTTTTATTAAAAATATTTTTTTTCTCTCTTTAAAAAAAAAAAAAAAAAAAAAAAAAAAAAAAAAAAAAAAAAAAAAACTACTTAAACTAAAAATATTTTTAAACCTAAAATACTTTTAATACTCCGTAATACTTAACACATAAAACACTTACCTTGTTTTTACCCATTTCCCACTTTACCCATTTTAATCCCATCCAAACCCAGAACACCCAAACCAAACTTTGCCCGCCAAATAAACTCCTGTCCTCTTCATCCTTTCCTTTTCACTTCACTGATAACCATACAACCTTAACCCCACACCATCACATGGGTCTTGTCCACTGTGGCAATCCCCATCAATTTCATTGGGTATCAACGAGAAACAAACAATCAACGGGTGAGATTTACCCTTGGAGGCCAAGTTTGGATAAACGGCAAAGATTGGGTCTAAAGAAACACAAGTTCACTCAAGTCTCACTCTCCTCTCACACAACAAACACAGAAGCATGACGACAAAGGAAGAAGACAGGAACCCCAAGAGAATTTTCACTTTAGTATAAATAGGAGTTGTAGGACATGTAAAAAGCTTGTCTAGAATTCATATTCTAGTTCCATTTTTACTTTTCCTGTCATTTACATTTCTTGTAATTTTTAATTTCAATGCAATTTAATTTTATGTCTTAGTTCCAATTCATTCAAGTTTATGCAGTTCTAACTTTTTGTTCATGTTTTTGGGAATCTGTCCATGGTTTTCTTAAGTGTTTTAAATTCATTTTGAAGCCTTTGTTGTTGTTACAACAAGTTTTTTACATCTTCCAACTCTTTCTTGCTTCAAAAAGTTAATTTCTGTCCATTAAAGTGGTGTTTGGATTTGCAAAGTTTTTGGGTCAAAGACCCACTTTTGACCCATGTTGGTTTTCAAATAGGCTTTAGTTAAATGTTACATTCAGTTTATGTTAGTATTTAGAGTAGGTTCAGTTTGCAAATCATTATTTAAGTAGTATTCATTGTTTATTTGATGGATTATTCTCCTAAGATTTTTCGATAAAACGTTTATTTAACTTCGATCAATTCATGAATTTCTCTTCGACACTTGTACCCGAATACCCTGATTAAACCTTTGATTCCGTCTTTCTTTTTCTCGTTTACCCCCCGTAATCCACCGACGTTGTCAATATTTTTTCCCTGTTTCCCTGTTAAACTTATGATGAATTTATTACTAAACGTTTGACTTGGATGAGATTTATGATTGTATTTGACTTACATTGTAAATTGATTTCGGATAAACTTTTGGTTGTACCCAGTTTTCACCCAGAAACTGGGTTTTTGAAACGTTTAGGTTTGTGGTGAAATTACCTGTCTTTAATTGAAAAACTTCGTTCTTTCTCAACCTTCTACATTTT